>PVIU01009091.1:0-78676 GCA_004026605.1 Ondatra zibethicus | reverse complement strand
TGATAAACATCAAAGTCTAGCAGTTCCGTCTTCACCAATCTTCCTTATATATCTTCTGCATGAATTACACGCACACTCGTTTACTTTTAGTCCAAAACGAAGTCCTCTTGCTTCGTCTTAGAAAATCATAACAATAACGATAGCTAATGTTTCTTGAGCATTTCCGAACCCTCAAGGCCATGACTGCACTCCGTAAGCCTTCGGAAAATTTTTGAACTAACACTCATTAATTTTATATATTACAAAAACCAAGGTTTTATTGGTGTTTCCCCTGTTCGGTGAGTGAGTACTTTTAAGCCCGGTAGCCCCATGCCAGAGCTGGGTTCCTCAGGAGGACATTGCACAGACTCCATGGCAAGTTTCAGACTGAAGGTAAACTCTGATACTTTGGGTCCTAGTTGTACAGCGTGAGGCATGTATAAGCAAGCTGAGAAAACCGACTGGACTTCATATGGAGATGGATGAAGAAAGCACCTTCTCAGGAAACTGGGCACATAATACCTGACAGAGAAGTCAGATTTTTCATGAAGAATTGTCTCCGGGCCTCTTCTCATATAAGAGTGAAATTGTTGATGGTTATCTACCTGAAGCTCATTTGGCGCCCAAATCTGAGATTATTTTCAGCTTGGCAGACTTCATATTAATCGATTGTTTCTGGGAATACTTACACAAAGGTATTCATTGTTCCTTAGGACTTATTTTTCCCTCAGAGGCTCCTTGTATCTGAAAACTCATTAGTTGAAGCTAAATAAAACAAAACAACAACAAAGAAAATCTCAACTCTGATTTTGAATAAGAAATTCAGTCAGCAAGGGAAATTGATAGAATTTAGTAAGTCCTCTATCAGAGAAAATATGGTGGTCTCTACCTTACCCCATAACTTCTCTACCAAGCAGACCTACTTCTTTCAAAGATTTTTTTTTAATCCTTTTATGAATGCTTTGCCTGCACAGATGTCTGTACGTCATAACTGAGCCATGTCTGGTACACACAGAGGCCAGAAGAAGGTATCAGGTTCCTGGAACTGGAGTTACAGAAGATTGTGAGCTGTCGCCTGTAGGTGCTGGGAAGCAAACTCAGGTCATCTGGAAAAGCAGCTAGTAGGCCCTCTCTTCAAGGCCCCTAACAGACTTCTTAAATTGGAAGGAAAGAATAGACTATGGAGGGAAAGAATTTATGATCTTGAACTTAATTCCCTTCCACTTTTGAGAAACCTGAACTTAATTCCTTCCCACTTTGGAAGAATATGAGAAACTCCAGGCTTCAGGTTTGTAAAATAACCTAGAGAAGAAACCTTGGCTCCATCTTTTAAGTCTATCCCGGAAGACATTTCAGAAAGTGAGAAATGGGACCTGCACCCAAGTGCTTGGGAATTTAGCCACCCTGCGCCCATTCTTCCCCATTGCTTAGAGGAAGTCAGGTTCCAGAAGCAGCACTTACGTGGCTCTCAGGGTCATCAGAAAACACAGGACCTCATCAAGAGGGGCCTGTGAAAAACAGTGCAGGTCTAGAGGGCTGTGCGATTCCCTGGGGAACACACCTTCTGAAACCAGCCAATGCTCTGTTTGTTCCTTTTACATCAGCCTTGACGCTGGCTTGCCAGTCCTTCCTCTTGAAATACTCTCCCTCCAGGTTTTAGTCCTGTCACCTGCCTCTTCTCCTATTTCCTTGGTGTCTCATTTTCTCTGAAGCCTCCATGACTATCTGGAAAGTTCCATGGTTCAGTCTTGTCCCCCCGCCTCCCGTCCCCTGTTCTATCCACACATCTACAATAGTTGCTTCTATGCAATTTCCCATTCATACGGCTCAAATGCTATCATGTCAGAGAGGCTCATGCAAACCAATCCGTCTGAAACAATAACTCTCATGATCTGCTTCCTTATGCTCTGAGCTGCTTTCTCCTGAGGTTCTTATTACCACTTAACAGCCTGCATATATGTCTTTACATCAATGTAAATACAAATATACCTGTGTGTTTCTATGAAAGCACGAACTTTACCTTATTCATGGCTATAGGTTGCAGCCTGTCACATGAGAAGTAATCAATGAACATTTACCAAATGAATAAATAAAGGAATGATGTCAGAGAACCCAAAGCCCTCTTTCTCCGTAGTTGGTCAAATATGGGCAGAATGAAGAATTCTCCACTATTCTTCGTGAGGATTGATTTCCATTCAAATGAAAGCAAAGTCATTTGGAAAATTTGAGAATATAGGCTTATAATTACAGAAAAGCAATGAAGTTCATTGGAGGAACATACAGGACTGAGTAGTTCTTAAACTTCCTTTGTTACTCCCAACAGGTGTAATCTCCAAAGACATTTCATCTGAGATGTAAGCTAGTTCCAATACAAAACTGGATAGGACAGTAGATAGTGGATAGAAATGCTCCAGTTCATAGAATAAGACAGGTCATTCAAAGGCCTTGAGTTTCAGAAAACTTGCCGCACCACTTGAGGCTACAGACTTAGGCTAGTATAATAATTAAAAGATCAAAAATAAAGACATACACAAAGTACTTCAAGACATTCTGGAAAGTAAAGATGTGATAATTTTAAGAAATACAAGCAAATTATGATTACTTTTAACAATAAGTTTCACAAGACAGAGAATTCATTTATGAAACTACTTTAGGAGGAGAAATGATATCAAAAACTAAAAGGAAGGATAAACCAAATCTTTGATTTCTGTTGAGAAGCCTATTAATACTATTTACTTATTGATTTATGTATTTGAACTAGCCTCGAATCTTTGGATGAAACCAACTTGATGGTGATAACATGATATTCTCAATGCGATCATGAGTTAAGTTTTCAAGTTTTTAACTGAATTTTATTTTCTGCATCCACATTCATGGAGGAGATTGGTCAGCTGTGTCCTTTATTTGGGTTGTTGTTGTGACATTATCCAGGTTGGTGTCAGGGTTATACTGGCTTTATAGAACAAGTTTGGTAGTGAATCCTCCCTTTCTCTTCCATGGAACAGCTTGGAAGACTTAGTGCTCAATCTTGCTTGACTATGTGGTAGAATTTAGAGGAACAAATCTGTCCAGCTTTGGGATATTCTCTATGGGAGAACTTTTAATTACTGATTTGATCTTCTTGCTTCTTATGGGTCTGTTCATATTGTTTATCTTCTGGTTTAATTTGTTAGGTCATATATGCTTAAATATTTATTTATATTTTCTGCATATTTCCAACTTTTTGGAATATAAGTTTTCCAAGCATTCCTTGATGACTATCTGAATTTAACTGGAGTCTGTGGTACAGACTCACCTTTCATTTCTGATTTCATTCATTTGAATTTATTCTCTTTATTTTTGTTTGTGTGGCTAGTGCTTGGTCAATCTTGTTCATTGTTTCCATGAACCATTTCCTTGGTTAATTTCTATACATTGCTCTTTTATTCTTTATTCCATTAACTTCTGGCCTAATTGTTATTGTTTCTTCATTATCTGCCACATTAGAATTTTGCTTCTTTTTGATTCTTCTAAAGCTTTGAGGGGAACATTTGCATGGGATCTCACTGATTTGTTTAATGTGGTCATGCATATCTATAAATCTTCCTCTTGGGACTCCCCTGGCAATATCCCACAGATTTGGGTAGGTTATATTCAAATTTTCATTTTATTACAGGAATTTTAAAATCCCCACCCCCAGTTTCTTCAATAATCGATTATCCATTTAAAAGGGTACTGTTCAGTTTCCAAGTATCTGTGTACTTTCTGAGGGTCTTCTTGCTATTGATTTCTAATTTTATTCCACCTTGATCTGTCAATGTGTAGGGAATTATTTGGTTTAGAATTATTAAGACTTGTTTTGTAGCCTATGGTGTGGTCAGTTTTAGAGAAGTTTCCATGTACTGCTGAGAAGAATGTGTTTTGCCTATCTATTAGGTACCTATTATCTATGGTGTAATCCAGATGGAGTTTCTTGTCTGATTTTTAAATTGAAGATCTATTGAGATGTATGCATGGTGTACTAAAGTGCATTACTATTATTGTGTCAGGACCTTAGTGGTCTTTTGTAACTTTTAGGGTTTGTTTTTATGAAACTAGAGGCATCAAGATTTGGTGCAAAAGTATAAACAATAATTATGTCATCAGAATGAATTGTTCCCTTAATTAATATGTAGTGGTGTCGTTTATCTTTTCTGCATAATTTTGTATAAAATCTCCATTATCATCTATGAAAACTATTACTTTAGGTTATTCCTAGTTTCTATTTTCTTGATAGTTTGATTGCCAACCGTTGACTCTGAATTTATGGTTGTCTTTCCTAAGTATGTTCCTTAGAAAGAGTGGATAGTTGAAATTTAAGGTTTGAATCCAGTCCATTATTCTGTGTCTTTTTATTGGTGATTCAAGGCATTTTGACTTTAAGGTTATAACAATGAAAGGCTTGTTATTAATTATAGTCTTGTTTATCGTTTTGAGTGGTTGGTGGCTTAGGAGTTCCTTTTGTCCTCATAGTGTAGGATCTTTGCTGGTTTGCTGTGTTGGGCATGATTGATTTCTCCCCAGGTCTCTTCTGCTCACTTGCTGCTTTCAAGAAACGTGTTCTTTCTTGCATTGTCATGTGTGCATTTCTTCTTCCCTTCTGTAATATTCCTTTAAGAATTATTTGCAGTGCCGTCTTAGTTGCCATGGGTGGCCTTAACCTGTGTTGGTCTTTTGTCTCGAAATATTCTTATTTGTCCATCTACTTTGGTAGATAATTTTGCTGCATATAG
This sequence comes from Ondatra zibethicus, assembly GCA_004026605.1. Taxonomy (NCBI): domain Eukaryota; kingdom Metazoa; phylum Chordata; class Mammalia; order Rodentia; family Cricetidae; genus Ondatra; species Ondatra zibethicus. The sequence continues at coordinate 73,946 of PVIU01009091.1, read as the reverse complement.
CAATTATAGTTGACCATTATTTACTTTCAAGCCTGAAATATATTACTATATGCTTTCCTGGGTCCTAGGGCTGGTGCTGATGAATATAATATCATTTTGATGCTTCCATTTCTACATGTGGGTTGGCAATGTTTCCTTATAGACACACACACACTACACACAAATGTACATTATATATATACACACACACACACATATTCCTTTTTATTTTTTTCACTCTCAAAGTCTTACACTCTCATCACTCTGTCTCGGCTACTCTTCCACTATTCCCCTCCTTCAGATCCATCAGCCATCCTTCTGAAGCCATGCCCTTGGGCTCTCTGAGCCATACGTGCACTGGTTTTGGCTCTACCATTTTTCCTCTACGTGCTTTTCATGCCCCCCCTTTTTATTGTACTCTGCATTTTACCGTACAACTACTAGTAACACAAGTTAGTTTTGTTCTTGGATTTTTCCTATTCCACCGTTATGGTTAGTCTGGGTCCTTTGAACCCATGTGTGTACACACACGACTGCCTAAAGGCTGAACTTTCCGTATCTGTACCACACTCCTCCTCATGGGCTTTTCACAGAGGTCCCATTCTTGCGGTTCATCGGCGTTATGCTTCTGCTGATATCATGTGGTCATGGCAAATGAAACTCATCTCCTGTACCTCCCGCCATCATCCTCCAAAGCCACTGTTACTGTTAGTATGAACTGTCCAATTGAAAGGGTCTATGCATGCCACTGTTAGTATGAACTGTCCAATTGAAAGGGTCTAAAACTGTCACTGTTAGTGTGAACTGTCAAATTGAAAGGGTCTAGAACCGCCGAAGAGACATCTTGCTTTGAAGAGTTATCTTGATGACTTGATTGATGTGGAAACATATATCTCAGTGTTGGGCAGAACCGTTCCCTGGGCAGAACACTCAGATGTGTATAAAGTGGAGTGAGCAGGCTGAGCAGTAGCTTGCATTCTTTCATTGCTCCCTTTTAACTGTGATGCAGTGTGACCAGATGCTTTGAGTTCCTGATGTCATGGTGTCTACATCATGATGGGGATGGACCACATGTCTCCCGCAACTCTACACCAAAAAACCTTTTGCCCCTAAAATTGTTTTTGTCAGGGCACCTTTAGCATAACAACAGAAAAGTGAGTGAGAGACCTTCCCAGATCTCCTGTGTGGCTAGAGATGAAATACTAGCTGCTAAGGAAGTCTTTCACAAGTTTATCAGTAGGCAAAGTTCCAGAGATTGAGATCCAGTTGCTACTTAAAGGCAAGTCGGCATGGACTCTAGTTAACACTGCTATAACATTGTTTCCAATGGGTGGTACACGGGAAGTGAACTGGATTCGTTCTTGGGAGAGGACCATGAACCATATTTATTATGGGCCAAAATAGCTGAGCATTCTGACAGATGGTTTTCTCTACCGTTTCTACTATACACTTGTTAAGCAAGTGCTCTCCCACTGAGCTACAACCCTGTTCTAAGTTTACTATTTTGAGATCCTTTTCTGAAGGATTTTGATAAAAGGAAAGCAAATAGGCTGACAGAGTTCCGGTGTGGCTTCTTGACTTGGAAGCAAAATGTTAACTTTTTATGTGGTTTAGAATTTCCTGAGTATGTGAGGCCAAACGCAACATGAAAGTTCCCATTTGAAGCAAACAACTTGAAATGATCATGTCTGTAATCCTATGGACTTCCCGAGGAGGGGAAAAGACAGAGAGAACCATTGGCCCATTAGCCAGCCCTACTTCCGTCACCACCACCACCCAAACAGCACAGCCGTCACCACACTCCACAGGGCATAAGCTCTACTGCAGGCTAACCAGGGCCTTCGGTCAGTCTGCTCAAATTCAGGGGTCAACCAGCACAGGGATCTCACTGTTCCTATACGAGACACTTGAGCTAAACTTCATAGTTATTGGTGGCATTGGGTTCCTTGGAACCCAGATGAAAGGATTACATTGTGGCACTTTGCCTCCTTAAGGCCTCTAGGACTCTCTCTGAATTCTTTCACCGTCCTACCTAGGACAGTCTGTTTAACTTAAAGCGACACAATTAGGAACTTCAGTTATGTCTGGAACTTCAAAGAAGTAGTGGACAACTATTTGAATGAGTAACTTGGGTAATTCACACCTTACTCAGGAAGAGAATCATGTCAGGGTAGAGAGAGCATTGGGACCATCTTAGAATTGCACTACCTAAGTTCATATGCCACACCAATTTGCTGCTGATCCTGAGGAGCCAAGAATTCCTTTTCCAGTCTTTTAGCTTGTGGGGGGAAGTCATCTTCATGTAGCTGGTGCCAAGAGCAGCTACAGTTCTTGTTGGCCTCTTGGATTCATTTCAAGCTGTAGGAAGTTGTTTTCTTCAGCAGGCCTTTCTATCATAACCAACCCATGGGAAGTTGTGTGGGAAAATTCAACTGGTTGGTTGCAAGAAACGGAGATCATGAAAGAGACTCCACAAGAAGAGGTCAAGGTACCATTAATTAAGAAAAGATTTTGTTGAGGAGCCAGTCACCTGGATGAAATTAAGTCCATTTCCTTGGCTACAAGGCGCCTGGTCTCCGACAACCCGTCTCTCCTAGACTCCCTCTGTGCCTTTTCAGTAACCCACAGAAAATTTGGTACTCAATACTTTGAGTGCATAAATCCATTACAAAAATAAGAACACACATCACTCTCTGGGAGGTCTGTTTGTTTTAATGAGCAAAGAATAAAGCAATTATCTCACACAATGCTGCAGGTGTAGCATGTGGGCCCTTCCATAACTGTATGTGTAACTGATAATGGGCCTCCAGTGGGAGAATATTTTCAGATCTCCCATTTCATGTAGGGTTTTTTTTTAAATATAGTGACTGGTGCCAAAACTAGCTCAATAGCTTTTTTTGTGCGCTTCACAAACTACAGCCGCATTATTGAATCTTTTGTTTAACGTATACTACCCATATGCAGCTGGCCAGCCTATTCACAGAGTTGAAACTGTTTGTCTACCCTTGGCAAAAGGCATACAGCCTCAGTTTGAAGTCAGTGGCTTCTTACCCCGCCTCTGCCTCTGTCTCAGATTCATCTGCACGGGTTCCATTTTAAAAATGCCAGTGCGGTTCAAAGTGTCAGTGCGTGTTCTCCAAAGAACATCTGCTTCTGTTCACTGGTGACTGCAAAGTCCTGGGTTATTCTCCATGAAAGCTTGTGGAGTAGCATCATTCTCAGATACATCTGTGTGTCGCACGCTAGGACATGTGCAGAAAGGGATCCCTTCGCAAATGATTGTCCTGTTCACAGTTTACAAAATGCTACTTCCTGTTGTCATCTAACAGGCTTGGCTTTGAGCTTAAAACAAAATGTTCGAACAAAGAGTGCTAATTTTTAAGACGGGAAGCAGTTTTTTATCAAATTAACCGATGGAAATTTGGAAAACAACAAAATTAATTGGCCATACTCATGAGTGCTAGAGAGGATTTTGCAAACTCTTTCCCTTCTCTGTGCCATCCTTCAGCAGGTTGAGCTCCCTTCCCTAGGAAACAAGCTGCTCCATGCACAGATCTCTTGGCTGTACCTCCCAGACTGCTGCAGACTTACCTGTGGGCACTGCAGAAAAACTTGGAGACAGGGGCAGAGGAACGAATGTAGATTTCCATTCCCAGTTGTTTCACTCTTTTCCCGTAGAAGACGTGTTCTCCTCTTGAATATGGAAAACTTCTGGAGACTGAGTCTTTTCCTGAGATTGAGCCTCATGCTGCAGAGCTTGCACCACTGCCTGGGCCTGGCTTCAACTGTCAATCATACTGCTACCCTTCTGTCCTTCCCACATCACTCCATTTTCCATCATCCGGCAAGCAAGATTCAGTTATCTTTCCCGTCCTTTGTACGTGCATTAATTTGTACACACACATGCACCATATGTATGCATGTATAAAAATGCATGTATGCTATTATGTACATGAAAGTCACCATTTGTCAGACATTCTAACTGGTATGCCTGCTCTTGTAAGAAAGCTTCTGCCTTTTCTATCCCCAAAGGTCCTATGCCAAGCCAATTAAGAGAGTGCTTAGGGCTACTTCTTTCTTTGTTTTCAAACATTTATTTAGTTTGTGTATGGATATATGGGATGTGCACACATTTTATCTTTAAACAATGCACATTTATTCCCCGCTCTGTCTGTGCCTATTGTCTATCCTATCAGTATTAGAGAAAACTTCTGCTTCTTATTTACTTGGCTGATAACTCTCAGACTTGTCTCTTTCCCTCATGCAAGACTGCAAGTGGATTTCCTATCGTTCTCATTCTGATATATTCCAATTACTGATGAGGTGAAGGATGATTTTAATATTCTACTTTTTCTTCTCCATACCTCGTTTGTTCTGGTCATTTACATTCTGCTCACATTTCTTGCTTATTTTTCTATTATTTTGTATTGTTGTTGGTGATGGTTTTTGATTTTGTTTGTTTGTTTTTCTGAAACAAGGCTAACCTCAAGCTCAGGACCTTTCCTGAAATGCACAGGCATAAATATTTGCCTTTTACAACCCTCACTTATAAGTGATACAGCTACAATATATTTTATGCAACAATCTTTTTATTCCTCCAGTGTGTAGAAAAGTATCTTTCCCCATATGTTGTTCGTCATTTTGTATTCATTATACTGTGATACTTTACTATACCATACTTAATATGATTTGGCTGTAAGCTTGCAGGTTTAATGGCAGTTTACAAAAGGATGACAGAACATTGCTCCCCAATGTAAGCTTTAAAAATTATTGTATGTCATTGTATCCATGTTCCGTTATCAGAACCATGATCAAAGGTGTTGATTTGTGATGGAACATTAAATTATTTTTAAAGACTTTTATTTGTTTGTTGTGCATTTTTCATACGTGTATATTTATGTATGTGCCCCATGTGCATACCGGGTGCCTGCAGAAGCCAAAAGAAGGTCTTGAGTCCACTGGGACTGGAGAGACAGACGGTTGGGGATGGATCTGTGGGTGCTGGAAACTGAACCTGGATCCCCTGGAAAAGCAGCAACTGTTCTTCCCCACTGAGCCATGCCCCCAGCCCCATGACATCAATCAGCTGTTAGTCTTTTAAATGTGTAGGCTCTCCGGTGAAGATGACTGGGCTCAACCCCTACAACTACTTGCAATAAGATTTTCCTTCCTAGAACTAAAAATGGACGTTGGTTACCATTTTGCTTTGTTTCCTTTTCTCTGTTCGATGTGAGCAGTGATTTGTGCAGTCTGATGAAAACACCATGCTAGGGTGCTGTTTATAATTGTATCAGGCATGCAGACTAATGGACACCTTAGAGCGTCCCATGCCTTCTCTGTTTGAAAAGGAGGTGCTGCACCATTTATGTGGCTTTTTCTTTTGTATTTTTATAATGTTTTCAAAATGTTCTCTAATGATCTCGCTTCACAACATTTTACTACAACTTTAAAATGTATTCCTTGATATCTGTTTGAAGATTTTGTTATTGTGAATTGGATCTTTTCATGACTTTACTTTATTATTGCTGATGATGTTGGAGAAAGCTGTTGGGTTTTTATGTTGCTACTTATCAAGTAAGCTGGTAAACACTTATTGCCTCTCGAATGCCATGTGTTGCTATATATAATATCTTGCTAACTATAAGCAACAGATTTGCTTTTTAGTGACTGAATCCTTTTATCTCATTTCTTTTTTTTTTTTTGGTTTGTATAACTGTTGAAACTATTGAATATCATCATTGTGGAAATCCGCAGTCCAGTAAGGATAGACTAGCTGCCCAGGCTGCTAGGACTGCCTTTCAAAAATTGAAAAGGAACCAACATCAGACCTTTCTTAGGGTGGTCCACATTCAATGATTATAGATCTTGCCCCACCTTTTAGACAACGCCAATGAACACTCCTATCTCTTCAGCTGTCTAGGATTGCCTGAGGATCTTGTTGCTCCTACGTTAACATTCAACATTTCCCTTGTCACATTTGGCTTCCTATGATCGGTGTTGGTTAAATGATGCTTCTGATCAACATACCAGAGGCTAAACTCCATCCGGAGGTTGCTTCTATGTGTACTAGCTATGACGTGACAATTGTGGGCGTCCTTAAATTTTGCAGGCAACATCTCAATCTCACAATCAAAGTGGTGGTTACAAGCAGTAGAGGTTGTCATATATGTTCCAGTGTTGACAACCTGTTTAATAATTAATATATTACATTCCTACGTAAAGAAAAGATATTAAACAGATTTAAGGTGGGTTGGAAATAAAAAGGGAAGACAGAGATAAAGACTTGGCGGGGTGGGGGGCTAGGAAAAGAACAACAGGAGCAACCAGATGTGGAAAACAACTGCTGTGTTGGTGGGCATCTTCCTTGACCCACTGCCCTGAAAACCAATAATCCTCTGCTTAGAGGCCAGTGCTGTCCTCTTTTATTCAGCCTTATTTCTTTATAATCAAGGTCTAGGAATCAGTGTTTTTTCCCCCATGCTTACTGCCAGAGGCCTGTGTGTTTGGGCTTTGTAAGCAGGGTGAGGGTTCGTCCCTCACTAGGATTTTGAAGACAGGCTTTCTCTGAACAGCAGAGAACTCAAGTGCTGGGCTGCCAAAACCATGAAAAATATACAGGGTAGCTTCAAAATTTGTATGTGTTGATGGCAATGTGCTGGCAAACGCTTATCAGCTGGCACACTGGGGAAACGAACAACGGCGTGTAGCTTTCACCAATTTCTCTCATGAACTGCTCCTGTGGTGGCCTGTTTCTGGCTACTAGTTTAAGATACTTGCCCCAGAATCCTCTCTGAAGAGCTGGACTGAACTCCCAGATGCCACTGCAGCAGTGTGAGGACCCTCGTAATGGCCCGCTCTCTCCTTTATAAAAGTGACAGCCAAGTGTATATTTCTTTCAGATCGGCCTTCCCTCATCATGGACGGAGTGTTTCTACCTGCTACTGCCCCTGCCTTCCAATTGTGCATCCCATTTCCTTTGGCTCTATCCATCTGGGTGTATGAGCCCCTGAACACGTTCCTTTGGTTATTGTGCTCCATGGCATTTTCACTGATACTTTGTGTCCACCACAAAATTCTACTGTCAGAATCAGCAACATTGTGTACTATTTTAGACTATACATTCTCTTCTTGGTCATCTCAACCTCTTCTAGTTTTTCATACTTATTTGTGTTCATTAATGTGTAGCATATTCATGTGTACAGTATTGCATGTCTGTTTGTGTGTGTGCGTATGTTGGCACTGAGATTCCATACATAAAGTGATCTCTCTCACTTTCTTTCTCTTCACACACACACACACACACACACACACACACACACATACACGTATGCACTCACGCACACATGCATGCATGCACACGGACTTAAAATTAAAAGTAAAAATTTAAAGAAAAGCTCCAAAACATGATATGAAAGAAGAAAGAACAGAGGGCTGGTTTGTGAATAACTGACCCATGAATAAGAAATAATTGACCCAAATTGGAAGGATACTTATGAGAGTTTTGAAAAGGAGCACCTTTTAGCTTGGGGTTGACTTGTAGCCCACAGCTATAAAATCATGCCTTTGTGTGCCGAATTCTGAGCCAGGACACATTAAGACAAGAAATGTTTATTTATAGGCATCAATAAAGTGAAACCCTAAGCTTCAAGATCAGACTGGGCCAGTCAGGGGCAGCTAATTCCTGCAAATACCTTGTTACTCATTGAATGTAAATGATCTACTCCATTTTATCATGTTTGCACAGAGATATTTTGCAGTGGCTGGGTCCAGGTTTATGTGGAGTTTTAATCTGGGAAAGTCCAGAGTTTTTCACTCATATTCTAAAAGGTCAATGGTAAAACCAGGAACCAACCTATATGCAAGTTTGATCAAGTGTGAGGTAACTGATTTCTGTAGTTTCTTTAGACATATATTGTCTTTAGACAAGAAATGGTTTCTCGAATTGCAACTAAAACAACATGACAATTTGTTGTGAATGAGACAGCAGTGAAAACCCCAGATCATGTCCTCTGCTTTCATCAGAGCTGTCAAGGAAACACTTTGGAGACAGACAGAGCAAAAATGAAAGAAATAAGCAGAACCCCAAAGTCACATGGCATTTCAGTTCAATGTCCTGTCTCCCATGGAAGAAGCCTCCAAGCATTTCTCTTACTTTACTGGTAAGACCCTGAATATCAGCAGATCAGACCTATTTACCTGATACCAACTAAACCAGAAAGCTCTCAGTTGGTCTCTGGATCTGGCTTATCCTCAGCCTGGTTGAATACTGAACTTTCTCTCCACAGTACAAACTCATTTGTTTGTTGATTCTACAAAAGCAAGTTTGGCTTCTACTTTTTCGTGGTGATGTTTATATGTGTGTGTGTGTGTGTGTGTGTGTATACATATATATACATACATAAATATATATACCTACATATATATGTGAATATATGTATATATATAAAATCTTACAACTTAACAGCTGTAATTGATGCGTTTGTTAGCCTACATGGGTTTGAGTATAGGACTACATACTAGTCATATGAACTTTGACAAATTTACTAAACTTGTGACATCAGCCTCCTCATAGATGGAATGGAATGATAGTAGCATGATTGTTATTTTAAAGGTTTTATTTTATTCTAATTATGTGTATATGTGTGTGTCTCTCTGTGGGTATGTGTAAGTTAGTTTAGGTATGCATGAGGCCAGAAGAGGGTGTTCAATACCCTGGAGCTAGAGTTACAGGTGGTTGTAGATGTAGGTGCCAGGTACTAAACTTGAATCCTCTGCAAGAGCAGTGTGAGCTCTGAACTACAGAGCCATCTTTCCAGCCCCATTAGTGTGATGGTTAAGTAGATAAACCCAACCACAGTGAGCCAGTAATTGCCAGTCTGAGTAGAGGGATGCCCAAATGCCCAAATGTCTTTGCATGTACACGCTGTGGCTCCAGGCTCTCAGGAAGGGGCTTCTGAAAAATGGAAACCGAACTCACAGGTCTCCTTGAGGAAACTGGACAAAAGGAGAGGAAATTTTTCTTTAGGTAAGTGTTTTGTTTGATATAGGGAAGAGGCATTTGGCAGGACTAGATTTTCTATGCCAAGAAGATATATGCTTTGCATACCTGATAAAATATCATTAGCATGCATATAATTTCTCCACCATAGAGATCTATCTGAGTTGGAACACACTGGTATTACAGCAAGCAGTCAACTCAAGATCAGGAAGAAAAATGTGTCCTCTAAAAGGACAGAAATACCAAAGAAACCAGATGACTTATTCAGCTCTACAAAACTACTTTATCACACAGAACCCACCATACAGATAGCCTGGCAAGGCGACAGTAGTATTTTTTAAAGTTTTTGTTTGTATATCTATCAGCTTGATTGGTTTCTCACCAACATCCCGAGGGCAATTTATATTCTCTTAGAACAAAGAACAGAATTTCACGGAAAAAATGAAGTAGGACTGAGGAACTCACAAGCCTCAAGTAAGATGTTTTACTTTAGCAATACACAAATCTAGCAAAACAGAAAGCATTTTCCGTCTGGCTAATAGGCTGGTGGTCTCTTGGGCATGAGAGTAAGTTTCCTTACTAAAGAGAACACAGGCATTCCTGAAGCAAAACCAGCAATGAGGTGAAGGTTGCTTCCCCCTGCGCTCTTATCTCTCCTTCAGGGCCTTTGCAAGTTCTCCTTTCTGTATCTTGCCACCTCTGTAATAACTGTCAACGACCATGGGCCAGATCATGGTCCCAGAAGCCAGTGTCTCATAGCTGTCTACATGCTTCCTTCTCAACCAAAGCTGCTTCCTACAACATGCTTACAGACACGTTCATCTTCATCCATGACCTTTTCCCTTCATAGCTTCTACAGCTAAGTGATAAGGAAGCTTACACAAGTAAATAAAATCAAACGTGCAGTTTCAAAGTCCAAGCAAGCAATTAGAGGATAGAATTGCCAGGCAGTGGTTAAAAACAAAAGAAAACATCAGCAACAGCAACAACCAAAAACCTTTGGAGATGACCAATGAGAAAAAGATTAGCTGTCGATCTATGTCGATTAAAACCAGGTACCATCTCACAGTTAAGGAGACATGATATTCTTTGTCCCCAAATCTTAAAGTCCATTCAGCAAGCAAACTGACGCCCTTTCCTTTCTAGGAGACCGAAGAGGAAGTGGCTCAGAGGCCCCTGGAAGGTGATGGTGGTAAAAAGGCCTTTCTGTGGATCTGACTGAAGACTGATATTTCTATGCACTGGGTGTTCCAGGAGGACTGAGCAAGTACACACCCCTTCTCCACTGTAGTAATCAGAAGAGTGCCTCACGCTCTGATGGGTGCACAGGGAAGGTGGTGATGAACTGGAGGAAGGCTGACCTTGTGCCGAGCATCCTGAGAGTACATCCTTCACCCACCTCCCACGGAGGTAGCATTACTACCTTCAGGGTTAGACACATTTCCTCAGGCAAGGGAGATTCTAGTATGGCTCTGTTGGCAAAGCCAGTAACCAACCAATGGCTTCCATTTGGTCTGATGTTTTTCCTTAATATTTATTTCATTTTAGGTGTGTGAGTGTTTCGCCTGCCATATGTGTGTCCCTGGTGCCCATGGAGGTCAGAAGAGGGTATCCCCTGGAACTGGAGTTAGGAAAGGGTGAATGGTCATTGGGTGATGGGTATTGAACCCTGGCCCTCTGCAAGAACAATAGCTCATAACAGTGGCTCTATATATCCATCCATTTCATTTAGTCTTAAAGTGAGTGTTAATGTTTTAAATAGTAACCTTCTGCAACCAAACTCCATATCCATTGACATCTTTTATTGTTTTGTATTAAGCTCTGCATCCCAGACCCAGTTACAACATTTTGCCTAGTGTATCTGGCATCATGAAGAAGAAACGACTTCCAAGTGGGGGGCGTATTGACTGAGGTTTTTGTCCTGCCCAGTTCTGCCCAGTTCCCACAGTCATTATGTCCCAAAGAAAATCACACAGAGGTCTACATAAGTTATAACCTGATTGGCCCATTAGCTCAGGCTTCTTATTAACTCTTATAACTTATATTAGCCCATTATTCTAGTATATGTTAGCCACATGACTCAGTACCTTTTTCAGCAGGGCAGGTCATATCTTCTTTCTTCAGTGTCTGGACAGGACTGCAGAGGAATGGGCTTCCTCCTTCCCAGAATTCTCCTGTTCTCATTGACCCACCTCTACTTCCTGTCTGGTTGTCCTGCCTATACTTTCTTCCTGGCTATCAGCCAATCAGCATTTATTTAAAACATAATTGACAGAATACAGAATTGTCTTGCACCACTGGGGCATTCTTTTATCCTCTCTCAATAGGAAATTTAAAAATGTCCCAATCACACTATCATCTTTCGAGTGAGTCCACCCTTGATCTTCTTTATATTTACCTTGAAAACACCATATTTGTGAACTGATACCAACATCGCAGTGGCATTTTCTTGGCTCTAAGGCAGAGGAAGCTCTTGACAGCAATACATTCTAAAGAAGTGGTAGAGCCCTCTGACTGAACTGATAAGGAAGCTAAGAGAGGCAAAACACGGGTGCGTGTACAAGGCTTTACAGAGCAGTTAACCTTGGGACTCACCTGTGTGTAGAGATAAAGCAGCGGCTTCTGGTCAGAACATTTATAGAGCTTTCCAAATCCCTGGGTTTCTTTCACCATTTGTGCTTTTATCTCTCTCTGAACTTTATGCCCGGGTTCTGTCTGCTGATAGTCTTTACACACAGAGATTGCCATGAGATTAAACAGGGAAAAGTCTAAAAGTTTCCTTTGTCATCGTTGACGTCTGAGAACAGAAGTGCATAGCTCCCACCAGTTAGAGAGTGGCAGAAAGTGCCACCCTCCCCCCCTGCACGAGTGACAAAGGTTTTACAAATCACAGCCTCCAGAGAAGGGACAAGAAACTGTCAAAGGTTCTGGTGGAAAATAACCAGCTCACAGTTAGGTGTTCATTACAGACTCAGAAAATCTCAACCGTTCATGGGCTGCAGTCAGCAAACTGGGGGCTCTAGCTGTATAGTTGCACGTCATAAAACACTAGTGTTACAGTTTTAGACAGAAGATGAAGAAGAAAACACAGGAAATGCAAACCTATTTTTGTCTCCCTCTGGGCGGAGGGATTTTAATACCACAGAACACTTCACAAAAGGCAGGAAATGACGATGCTATTGGTAAGAAAAAAAATCGTATTGAAAGAAGAAAGCAAACAATACAAAGTCATAAGAGATAGCTTGCTCCCACTTGCCCAAGCTCTGAAGACTCACCTTGGGATCTCTGGCCTTTGTGTGCCTGGGTGCTCAGTGGCACAGGGGCAAGCTATCCAAATTCTCTGGGTCTAGAGAAGGCATTTCCAATGGGAACATTTACAGCCTTAGTTACTCAGCAAGAGTTGTGCCCACATATGTTTAAATTTTTCCATGTTTTCTGGCTGCAGTAATCCTGTATGCCAACTGTGATCCTAGCTCTCACAGATTCTTCATCTGATCAAAGAATCAGGTGAAAGCCACTTCTAAACACTTATGCAGAGTGTGGCTCAATGCAGAGCTTTTCAAATGTGAGTTGCCATAGAGATGCTTTCCTTGAAAGAAGTACAGCTTCTTAATTAGTGTAGTGATGTGTTGGAGTGGGAACAGGCAAGTCGTGTGATACGGACCAGAGCAGTGGTCACTCGTAGAGAAAGCACACTTCCAAATAAAATGGTACCTTGGACTTTAGGATGTTTGAAATTTTCACATAGAGTGCTTTGTCATCTTAATAAAAAGCCCAGCTTCTAATATTTATAAGGGAATTTTGAAGTTTATCATAGGTTATATAGATAGAGAAATTCCAAAGAGTAACTAATTATTGCATTTCAATCACTTTCTTCCTCTGATAGTAATCCAGTATTAATATTATTAGTAATTAGTATTAGTGTTACTGTCAGTACTGAAGGGCCAGCCTACGGCTTCTCATGCCAAATTCATGCTGTGATCACTGAGCCACATTCCCAGCTGTGAATAAATTTATAATGACCGATTGTTTTATATACTTCTTCTTTAAGGAAAGAATCTGTTGGTAAGTGCAGAAAGGCATTTAAAATGCAATTTAGCTTTTAAATTACTAGAACATTCTTTTTCGGCAATAACATCTTATTACTCTTCTCATTACCTAGATAACAAAGTCCAAATTCTGTGATCTGCTTCAGAAGTATGCTTCCAACTTTTCTTTTCCTCTCCTCCTTATTAAAATCCTATCTCTAAATTGGATCATTTGCATAGCTATCAACTTTCATAGAAAATGAATTCTCACCACACATCAGGCGCTGTGGAATGAGAAATGAAGAAGAGACAGCCCTTCCTTGCTCTCAAACAGCTCACAGCCTCACAAAGGAGATGATGTTGTAATGGTTCCTTAGCATCTTACAGGTGTAAGACTTATGATGTGCTCATAGCCTGAGTGCAGATATGGCTCCCCTCCTTGCATGATGGGGATACAGTTTATGGAAGAACTCAGAGGGGAGCCGGGTGTTGGTGGCACATGCCTTTAATCCCTGCACTTGGGAGGCAGAGACAGGTGGATCTCTGTGAGTTCAAGGCCAGCCTGGTCTACAAAGCTAGGTTTTTCTCTGTTACACAGAGAAACCTTGTCTGGTGGGGGTAGGGAGGAAGAACTCATGGGGAGAAAGCAAACAAACTATAATTCACCAAACAAAAGACACACCAGACAAGGGAGCATTATGCTCTCAGGCACAAAAGTTCAAAACAGAAATATGGGTGTATTAGTCAAGGTTCTCTAGAGAAACAGAGCCTTCATAATGGATACATACCAAAAAGGGATGCGTTAGTTTGGCTTACACAGTACATGTTGGACAGTTGAAAAGCGGTTGTCTGCATTCTACAAAAGAGCACCCAATAGCAACTCATCCCGCAAGGCCGGATGTCTCAGCCATCCCAATCTGCTGCTGAAGGTTTGGAGGACTCTTGGAGAGACATTAGCCTTGAGTCCACACAGGAAGGCTGTGAATTTGTGTTCTTATGTCAGGGAAGTGCAGCAGCAACAGAATAGATGGGCTCACAAGCAAAGGGTGAAAGTGGGCAGGCAAAAATCAATAGCTTTTCTCTTGAAATTCTTTGTATCTGGGCCACCGCTGGGAGGTGACACCCACACTGATTTGGTATTTTCAGGGAATACTGCTGTAGACCCACCCAGAGGCATATGTCTTAGTTGACTCTATGTCCAATAAAGATGGTGACCATGATTAACCATCAGAGTGGGTCTGTTCAAATACAGGTGTCTGATCATAGTCGGAAGAATGTATAATATTTTCCACCTTCCAAATGTTCATCTGTTACTTTCTTTGATCATGATTCATTTCTACACCCCTGAGTAGTAGATAGTTAGATAGTGATTAACTGTTTATGAGGCTCCAATTTCCTTAATATGACCTGGGTTCCTCGTCCTTGACATTCTTGATATAAGAACTGTTTAGTTTGGGGACTTTCCCCAGCACTGTAGGAAGTTTAATTACAGCATAGAATTCTAGCTATTAGACTCCCCCCAGTGACATCTTACTGCCAGTTATAAGAAACAGGAACTCCTTTATTTATTCTCAGCAATCCCATGGGAGAGAAAAGTAACTCAAGCTGAAAACCAGTGTCATAGGGATGTATAGACACCACCACTTTAACATTGATAAGGACAATGACTTGCTAGGTAGGAAGGATCTTAAAGAAAACTTCTAATATATTCAAAATCCTACAGGGATGTGGTGTGGGAGGTTCTTCTCTTTATGTGAACTGCTTTGAGCCTATGGCTGGAAAGAACAGAACTAGGCGGGGAAAGCTAGGCTGTGTGCTGGGAGAAAGAAGGGCACAGTCAGAAAGAAGCCACGGAGCCAGTGCCAGAGTCAGGCATGCTGAAACTTTGCTGGAAAGTCACTGCCATGTGGCGATACACAGATTAATGGAGATGGGATAAATTAATATGTACAAGTTAAAGCTAGAGCTAATGGGCCAAGCAGTGATTTAAATAATACAGTTTCTGTGTGATTATTTTGGGTCTAAGTTAGCCAACATGCAGCCTCCTTCCAACAGGATGGGGGATCCAATTTCATGTATTAACCAAAGAATATAAATCCAGTCAAATAGAACTGCACTATGTGTACATAAAAGAGTAGACTTCCCCAAGGGTGTGAACACACTAGGTAAGCAAAGAGTAATGACAAGAACTACAGCAACAACATCCCCGAATGCAAAGCCAACAAGACAGTTTAACTCAGGGATCCAGATACATGTTCACTGCTGCTGAGTTGTAGATTTCCTATTCTTTGCTCTAAAATGGGACTTCTTGTTCCCAGCTTCTTGAGTTTCCCATATGTTTTGCGAATGGTATATTAATGTCTCCCATGAGAACTACCATCTTATGCAACTTAGACCATCTGTGAAGGTAAACCTCAACCTATATGAGATTTCATAATTACTTCCTTCAGATCTCAAAACCATTTATAACTGAGTACATGAATATTTGAAAATTAATACTGCAGGATTAGTATTTGAACATAAGAAGTTAGCACATATTTGGTACTTTATTAACTTGTAAGGACTAGGAGAAATTGGAGTGTGAGGTGCTAACCTTGTGGTTTAAATGTGTGATTTCAGCAATTATGTGAAAATTGAAAACTGAGATTAAATCTTGTGGTTTACATAAAAAGTTGAGAAACTCACGAGAACTTAGGAATCTAGAGATTGACTTTGTTTTTAAAGAGAAAGGAGCTGGGAAAATGGTTCAGTGGAAGCACCTACCACAAATACGTCACCTAATTCAAACTCTAACTGAAACTGTCTTTATAACCACATGTCCCATCCTTCATGAAGCTGACCTTAACCTTTCTGTTCCAAACTGAAGCTGGAACAAGAATTTTTTATGATAAAGAGATCTCTGTGCTGGTAAAAAAAAAAAAATCTTGATTGGTCATGTAGGAAACAATGTAAAATTCTTGGGTGAGGAAGATGGAGAAGAACTTGAGAAATTAATACATGGGTGCAGTAAGGGTTTTCCAGAAGAAGGAAAGCAGCAAATATGTGTCTAGTTAAATATGGAGACATTTATTTTTAGAGAATTGGCTCATAGGGCTAAGGAGATGGTTTAATTAATTAACTCCCACTTTACAAGCATGAGGAACTGAGTTCAGTCCCTAGAACCTGTGGAACAGAAACTTGGGGTACATGCTTAATCCCCATGCTGGGGAGACAGACACAGGAGGATTATGGGATTCACTGGCTAATAAGCTCTAGTCCAATGAAAGACTGTCTCTAAGGAGGTGCATAGTTTTTCTGAGGATGACATTTGAGGTTGTTCTCTGGTGCCATGTATTTATCTGGCACTCTAATAGACTGTAGACTACTTCAGAAGTTCAAGGATTCTGAGTTTGTTGCACTATTATAAAACTCCAAACTGATCATCAAAGGTGGAGCCACACCTGTAGACTCTAATCCAGTGACAGAAGGCACAGGTAACCTGTTGTGAGTTTTCAGAGTTCCAAGAATGATCAGTAATAGTTTGGCCTCTATGGCACGCACTGCATGGCCTGGTCTATGTCCCAAACTAAGGGAACAGTCTAGGAGGGTATCAAGGCTCCTGTGGGGATGCTGTGCTGAGCTGTAACTTAGCAACAGACTGGGAAACAACAGAGCTGAGACCTGAGTAGCACAGCAGCTCACAGCATAGACATTTTGTATCTTGATATTGGCAGTTTTATATATAAACCATAGTCATGGTAAAACAAACACTCATATCCATTTAAGCAATTATGGACCTTTCTTGAGTCAATCTGTTGTCAGCATACTTGTCTGATTTTGTTGATGTCATTACAGCTTTGTAGAACACACACAGTCTCTCAAACATACATACACACACATACCATAGTGGATCACAAACAAGAAAAGACCATGTACAACTTGCTTCTGTGTAAGGAAGATGCAATTTATTTCAACAATGCACAATCACTTAAAGGTATGTTGTGTATTTCTTAGGGTCCACCTTGCTTCTTAGCTTCCCTAGGGTCATGGACTATAGGCTCGTTATCCTTCACTTTTAGTATCCACTTATGAGTGAGTACATACGATGATCATCTTTCTGGGTCTGGGTTACCTCACTTAGGATGTTTTTTTCTAGTTCCATCCATTTGCACGCAAATTTCAAGTTGTCATTGTTTTTTTTACTGCTGAGTAGTACTTCATTGTGTAAATGTACCACATTTTCTTTATCCATTCTTCAGTTGAGGGGCACTAGGTTGCTTCCATGTTCTGACTACTACAAATAATGCTGCTATGAACATAGTTCAACAAATGCTTTTGTAGTATGATTAAGCATACTTTGGGTATATGCCCAAGAGTGGTATTGATGGGTCCTGAGGTAGGCTGATTTCCAGTTTTCTGAGAAACCGCCATACTGATTTCCACAGAAGTTGTACAAGTTTGCATTCCCACCAGCAATAGAGGAGTGTTCCACTTACTCCACATCCTGTCCAGCATAAGCTATTATTGGTGTTTTTGATCTTAGCCATTCTGACTGGTGTAAGATGGTATCATTTTGTTGAACATTTCGTTAAGTGTCTTTCAGCCATTTGAGATTCTTCTGGGGAGAATTCTCTGTTTAGATGTGTACCCCATTTTAAAATTGGATTATTTGAAATTTTTATGTCTAATTTCTTGAGTTCTTTATAGGGAAATAGACAAGATCTCCTGACAAAATTGGGAGCATGGGGGTTGAGGGAGAAGGGAGGGTGGAAGAGAAAGAGGAGGGGAAAGGAGAGGGGAGAGGAGAACTTGAGGGAACGGAATAGTGGAGATGGAGGAAGGACAGAGAAGAGAGCAAGGAAGGAGATATTTTGATTGAGGGAGCCATTATGGGGCTAGCAAGAAACTTGGCACTAGAGAAATTCCAAGGAATCTACAAGGATGAACCCAGCTAAGACTCTAAGAAATAGCGGAGAGGGGGCCCAAATTGGTATTGCCCTGTAGTAAAACTAATGAATATCTTAAATGTCACTATAGAACCTTCATCCAGCAACTGATGGAAACAGAGGCAGAGACCCGCAGCAGAGCACTGGGCTGAGCTCCCAAAGTCCAGTTGAAGAGTGGGAGGAGTAAGAATATGAGCAAAGAGGTCAAGACCACGATGGGGACACCCACTGCAACAGTTCACCTGAGCTTATGGGAGTGTAGCAACTCCAGCCGGACAGGGAAGGAACCAGCATAGGATCAAACTAGACCCTCTGAATGTGGTTGACAGTTGTTTGGCTGGGGCAGACTGCGGGGTCACTGACAGTGGCACCAGGATTTATCCCTACTGCTTGTATTGGCTTTTGGAACCCATTCTCTTCGGATGGATACCTTGCTCAGCCTCCTAGTAGGGAGGGCCTTGGTCCTTCCTCAAAGCAACGTGCCTTACCCTCTCTGAGGAGTGGATGGGGGTGGGGTGGGGGAGAAGATGGAGGGAATGGAAGGAGGAGAGGAAGTGGGAACTGGGATATATAATGAAAAAAGATAGTTTGTTTTCTTTTTTAAAACAGTAAAATTAAAAAAATAAAGGATCATGAAATGTCAAAACAAAAGGTATGTTGTGTAGGTGTTCAATGGTGACTTGAGACTAAACAGGAAGTGATATAAATTACACTTATTACACTGCTGGGAGAGAAATAAATTAAATCCAAACAGCACAGGGACAAAATACAAGCAATCCATTGTGTTGAAGAAAACTATGCAACTTTGGTGGGAAGACAAGGAACTATGACTATGAAAACCCTCAGTGGCCACTGAGGACTGAAATAATTTTTCAGTGATACACCCTTTTTCTGGTACTGAATATAGATGCATGTGTGTACGCATATCTACTTACATATATATCCAATACCAGAAAAATATATATTTGTGTATATATAAATCATATAATATCAATATATATCCAGTAATACACTGAATGCACACACACTTGTGTGTATTAAATCCCCATGGCATTCTAGCTATAAGTGCCTTCTCTGCTTTTGACCACTCTGTGCTACTTGCTTCCTAGTCATCCAAGTGGAGCTCAAAAGGAACAAGGAAGCCATCAGCATTTAGATTAAAAATCACAGGTGTGTCCAGACAGCCTGAGTCCAGCTGAGGCCTGAGGAAGTTATAGAATTTTCCACCTCCCCTGTAATCTCAGTCATTGAAATGTCCAGGAATCACCAGCCTAAAGAAATCTCCACACATAGATTACCTGGAGAGAAAACATCTCCTGATGTGTTCGGGGAAGACTTGTCTCCGCGTCAAGGGAGGGGTTTTAACACAAACGAAAACTAAAGCTGCAGAGATGGTTTAGCTGCTTGTATAGCCTGAAGAGAATTTTCTCTGCCTGAAAATTAATCCAAGGATATATAAATCTAATATTCAGCTTCCTATTTTATTAGCAGACTATACCTAAAACGAAGTGGCCCAAATGGATTAGGGGCAGCTTTGCAAGTCCTTCCACTCTGCACAAAGAGCCCAAAACATGCGGTTTGTCCTTTACTGGTCTGTCTCACAGGGTCATTTCTAAAAACACCACCATTAAAGGTATTGCCAAAAGAATTTAGCAAAACTAGACTGTTTGTATAGCTGGAAAGATGGCTCAGTGGTTAAGAGAACTGACTACTCTTGCAGAAGACCCATGCTTGTTTTCCTGTATCCACATGGTGGCTCACAACCATCTGTAACTCCAGTTCCAGGGGATATGATGCTCTCTTTTGATCTTCATGGGTACCAGGCACGCAGGTGGTGCACATGCACGAATGAATACAAAACTCTCAGACACACAAATTAAAATAAAGAATACTTTTTTCTTTTAAGTCAGACTGATTGGGACCATAGAGACAGCTCAGCAGGTGAAAACGTTTGCACCACCTGCCTGGCAATGTAAGTTCAATTACCAGAAGTCACATAAAGGCAATTGGAGAGAAGAGATGTCATAGAGATGTCCTCTTACCTTCATGTGCTTACATACACATAACACACCTGCCCACACCCATACACACACACACACACACACACACACACACACACACACACTTTTAAAATTCAACAAAGTCTGAAGAAATTTGCAGCTCATGGGATTCAATTTTGATCTCTCAGAGATGCGTCTTTTGTATCACACGGTATTTCTGGACCACCTTTGAATTCACTAATCATTAAAATGCTAGGAATTTCTTTTTAGGTGATCATTGTTTGCAAAATAAAACTCTCATTCTTTTTATAACGCAGATTCTATCTTATCCTGGGTTTCAATTTACTATATGCAAGCAGCAAAACTTTTCCCAACAAAGGTTTAATTAGAATGGTTAATAGCTATGATTTCCAAAGTGCCTGAGTCAGCCTTAGTAATAATTAGGGAGTCTTGTTCCATACAAAATGCTTTATTTAACCTTCATGCCTTCATTCAGATAATTATACAAATGCATACAGATAAAGGTTTAAACTCTATTTCAGTTCACAGCTCAATTCATAGGAAAGTTGAATACAGAAAAGCAATGCACCAACAGAATATGTCTGAGACACCATTGAAAACGATAACACTTGTTCATTTAAATCTCTGAGAATAGAATGGAATACTCTTCTGAGAGAACCTCATTAGGAGAGTCTCCCATTTCATTATCATAGGGCAAAGAAAATCACCATTTTACAGTAAAAGAAAAAGCTCTGAGTATATTTACAATACATACACTATACATAAATACAAGAACAACACTTACATAATATTAATAAACTCATAACAGGAGCTGCCTAAACACTACAGAGTATATAAATGCAGAGGAAACTATTAGGAAATTAGATATTTAAGCTGAAGAAATAAATTCATTTGCAATTAAAATTCAGAACAGAAAAGCCAAACAAAGATGTAAGAACTCAACACATTTGCTTGCCAGCATCATTGGGGGATTTCATCCTTTAATGTAGGCTCTCCTCTGGGCACTCTTAGCTCTGTCGGTCATATACCCAAGAGTTTTACTGTAAGATTAGATCCATAGAATGAATCAGAAGCAGCCCAGCTATTCACTTTGCTGTGTGGAGGCTTCTAGCCTAGGATAACCACTTTGCAAACTAAAGGACATTTTTTTATATTTTTACACAGAACGGTTTTGTGATCCAATGACCATGTGTAATGAGCTAAGTGTTGAGGAAAAGCAAAGAGATGCCTGCTTGATTTGGCCAAAGATGATGTTTTCTTTGTTCTCGTATGTTTTTCAGATACAAGTGGGAGATTTACTCAAAGGAATATGACGTCTGCGCTGACTGACCCTCTCCACCAAGAGAAATGTCTAGACTACTACTAATTATAACTAAGTCATTTTAAGTGGCAAGTGGGTAGCTTCAAGCTTCATCGTTTCACAACACAGACAGTGCCTAGTACATCCTTCTATGGACAAACATGAATGTGCTGGTTTCTCTTTGTAAAAAGTGATCATGATACACATAATTGCATTCTGAGGCAGGATGACGTAATACATAAGACAATGTTTTCAAGCTGGTTTTGTTAAGGAGTTATCTCACATCCATCCATAGTTGGTTTGCCATGTGATGTAATGTGTCCCACAAAGACATGAACAAAACAATACAATAACCACACCACCCTATGAGGGGGAGACAGTGGTTTTCAAAAATGAACCTTCAAACACAACAAATTGTACACAGACAAGTTGATAGGAAAGAGCCTTGTATGTAGGCACCAGTGCCCAGTTCAGTAATACCCACTGAATGTAATAATCTGAGGAACAAAATATACTCTATAGTCTGTATACAACACAAAACTCTGTCATGAGAAAGCTAGAAAAGTGAGTAGGGGGAAAATACATTTTCTATTACTTTTTTGTTGTATTTTTAGATAACGAAATGAGTAGAAAAGGAAGATGTCAAAATATACCTAAAATAACTTAGTTTTTGATTGACTGGACACTTTTACTTGTAGAATTGGAGCTGAATTCTCTCTTATAAACCCTCATTTCTCAACAAAAATTAATCTCTGTCAAAGACTTGGCTAACTTGCTTTTGAAAAAGAATCATTCACAACAGGAGTCACTGAAACACTTCGCATTTCTGGAGATGAAATGCAAAAAAAAAAATTACTGATGTGCCCGTTCCCACTATTCATTTCTTGTCAACCCACTTAGAGTGGTGGCATTGTCATCTGAGAAATAATTGTTGTTGAAACTCAATTAAGTGACAGGAGTCTAAGTCTCCAGGAGATGGGAGACATAGACGCTTGCTTTCAGCATGGAAGAGAAGCAGCGTATGCAGCTCTTATCTCCTCCCCCAGCCAACTAACAGGGAGCACGATCATAATTCAGGAGATTCATTTTCAGAAACTGAAACACTCTGAGAAATGGCATTCTTAATGTTTTCAAAGTCCATTAGCGCTGCCATGAATCAATACTGTCAGAGACTTTCTTCTATGCAGAAAGGGAAGGATTTCACGTCTCTGATGTTAGGCAGCTCCCCACATAAGACTCAAACTAACAATACTATAAGCAAATCACTTACGAGACTATTTAAAACATTCCAAGACAGTGCTGTTATGTGAGAACCCTGCAAAGGAACTGTCCACTGGTCATCTCAACGCTGGCACCAACTCCCTATGGACACCTGTTAGGAAGTACCTCTACAGAGGGCAGGGTTTTAGAGATAGCCTTGCAAAGGTTATCACAGGCCTGTGTTAGGAAAAAGAATTACTACACATACAAAGAAATATGAAAATTGAGGAAAAACTACCTGGGACTAAATTACAGTAATAAGTAAGAAGGGTTTCATAGATCTTGGGAGCTCTGAGCAAACATTTGAGAGAAATCAACAAGTTTTCGGAGGTCTCTGGTGCAATGTTTAGAATTACTGGCCATCAGTGAGTTTCCAGGAAGGGACAGATTTCAAATCCTCTGTACCATTGTCAGCTCATGTGCTGGACCATATTCCTACAGGGTACTCATAACAAAACCACATTAGACGCTGGGAATATGACAGCCAGGATGAGGGAACAAAGCTGTGCGCTATAGTACAAAGAAGACAGCTGCAGAGCCAGGAGGCTTTGTCGTCCCACTCTGCCCTCTTGACTTATTCTGTGCCCCTGGACATCTCAGCCACTCTCATGTGCCTTGGTTTCCCATCCATGAAGGGGAGATCAGCTATACAGACTGGAGGGACCGTGTTAAAATCCCTAGTGCAGCCCTCAGGGTGAGCTTTGACCCTCACTGGGTACTTCAGCACTTTCAGACAACACACAGGGAGGAGGAAGGCAGAATGTTTGATGTCAGTGTGACTAGGGAATAGAGCAGCTGTGCTGTGACATAGCACCGATTTGCTACTCTCCCTCTCGGCGCATGTGTTTTCATCCCTCTTCTCTGAAACACAGTAGGGTGAAGAGTGGATGGTCTTCTTGACCTGAGGTTGGGGCCTGGAGATTGCTGTTCACTGCAGTACCACACTGTCTAAAGCCTGAAGGCTTATTCCCAGCCATACATAGAGAACTGTTTGGCTCTAGTATAGCTTTGCTGGTAGCCTCAACAGCTTGTCTGGGCGAATTCATGCTCTGAGATAGCAGAGCTGAAGAATACACTGAGTTCGGGTCTATGCACAGTCTTATTGTTTATCTCTACCTATGAGCCATAAAACAATTTGAGGAAAAAAAACTTGTGAACTTCGGAATGTACACAATGAGGTAACTGTCAGGATTAACTAAATAACTGTCTGAAGGCCTTTGCAAGTATCACAATTTTTTTGGGGGGGGGAACGGGGGAGTAATTTGTCAGTGTTGACTGCCATATGCTCCTTGGTGATACCAGGATTTATTAGGTGAAAAGAGAATGAAGCAAAAAAGATGGACTTGCACACTGATAAAAGTGGGAAAAATAAAGAAGACAAAAGTCTATCACTGTTGCACGCCAAGTGCATCACTGTTTTTAACTGAGCATGTCCTTCAGAGCTGTACACGCTCTGTTATAAATTTGAGGTACACTTTATCTGAATACTGTAATTGTTCTACATTGTCATGTACACTGAAGATAACTTTATTTCCCATATTCACCCAATTGTATTCAAGTAAGACAAATAAAATTAAGAGACATTAATTGCAAATAAGGTTAGTTATACTTCAAAGTGATGAAAGCCCTTTTCTGTGGGTTCGTGGGAACAGATCTAATTTACTATGTGCATATATTTACTCTGTGTGCGCTCAAACTGTGCAGGAAAAACTCGGTATGATGAAGAATTATTGCTGTATGAAAGTATAGGATTATCTCATTGGTCATATTCATTGACAGGCACTTTCAGCGTTTAATTCATTTCTGAAAAAAAAATGGACATTAATTTTTTCCTATTGCCACTACAGAGTCTTTTAATATGTGGCTATATCCATACACTTAGCCTCATTAACATGTACCTACATCAGAAAGCGACCCCTCTGGAACTTAAACAAGAATAAACACCTGATTTTATTTTTTTTCAATTGAGAACCACTTTGCTGAGAAGGATAACTGAGAAGAGAGAATGACTGCTGCATGACTTTTCTAGAACAAGCACATCTCCATTTTTCCCTTTTCAAGAAAAGACAAGTGTGAAGAAATGACCTCATCTGAGTTTTAAACCATTCTGGCTAAGCTATGACAAGCAGCCACTCTGTTCTGACCAAGCACCAAGAACATCAACAAGAGGGACCATTTCTGGTGGCAACATCACCAATTGTGAGTACCATCCACACACAAGGCATAGCTGAATAAGTGTTTTTTTTTATTGTGATGAAAACTAGAAGCTTTCCCCCAACATATGTCATCAAACTATTTACAACCTCTGTAAAATTGGCGTGTTTGAAAATACTTTGTCCACTATCACATATGTTACGAATACAGTAAAATAGCTTCACTCTATTTTTTAAAGATGCAGTACCCTTCCATTTTATTTTCTTATGAAAATCTGAATTTCTATTGCAATTGCTCAGTATTTAGCATATTTAAAATACCAATGGGCATGGTTTGCTAAACAGACATTACTCTATAATGAAATTGTGAAAATATAGCATTTTGAATTTGTATATACATTTCTTAACTATAAAATGCAGGCAAAGTTACATAGTAGTATAAGCAGATTCTCTAGTCAGGTAATAACTTACATTTCTACATAGTATGGGTTATTATAAAGTATTTCTTTTACAAAAGTTCTTTGTTGATATTTAGTCGCCTGCCAGCTGTTGCATGTGCAGGTGTGTGCACACAGGTGCATGTGTTGGGGGTGTCTGTCCAGGTAAGTGAAAGGCAGTGTGGGAACAAGTAGAAATGTAATATGGAAGACATGACCAGTCAAATCTCTTCCCGAGACTAAACCAAGACCAGTTCCTTCTGCGGGGTATCCACCCTCAGAACATGTCAAGGAAGAGATTTGGCTGATGGCATTCATTTATGTGACAAACTTAATGAGAATGGGGTATGAACTATGAGTATTAAGGCTTCCTGGGCCTATGGTGGTTCATTAACATTAGTTCACATTCTATCCTTTCTAGGCAGACTGCATAGGTGCTGGTATTGACACTGCTTCAGTTCTATGACTTCTCAATATAAAAGTGATATGACAGCCTTGGAACAACCTCTCAGCTGCTTTTCTAGGCAGTCACAAGAAGAAAACAAAGGCATATTAATACTACTGAAGGCCTCACCTCACCAGATTTATTCAATTGCAGCTTTGGTACATATAATAAACAAAGTACAGACTAAGGAATACTGCATCTTTATCCATATACACGTTATCATTCTAATGAGCTGATCTCAAAGTGCAGACTTACATTTCCATTCAGACACAATTGGCAATTTGAAGTTAAACAATTTGTATAAAAATGACCACAGTCTTTGCATGAGCTATTCCAAATTTCCCTCATGACGAACATAGCTTTTCTAATCGTCTAGAACTTTTGTTTGTAAACAGTGAAGCATTTTGAAAGACCCCGCCCCTAACTCATCTTCCTCTATCCCATTTAAACTTTAAAGTGATATTTAAAAGTGCTCATTTTACTCATGTAACTGACCCTCAACTTTTTGAAAACAAAACCGTATACATTTTGTAAAGGCAGTAGTATAATTTCCATGGCAAAGCCATCAGAAGCCTCTTTCTAAATGCCATAAAAGAACTTAAAATCAAGCAGTGTCCAAAGCAATTGACAGCAGGAGGCTGGAGCTGAATGGAAGTTTCTCTCTGAACAACTTAAGGTTGGAATATAAGGGACTCTCTGTAAACCCTCACGTAGCCCAACTCCCTTGTTATTAGTCTTCACATTGCAGGGAGACAATCATTTCTTCCTGCTGTCACCAGGATAACCAACCACACACGAGCTCCCTAGCTGCATCCTGGACCACTTCAAATCTGAAGCCCAAACACGCTCTGCTTAGGGAACACCAAGAAGTCCTTTAGGATTCTTTCCCTTTACAGATAGTTTCTCATATACTGTGCTTTTCAAGAAGCTAGATATGCACATAAAATGACTGGAGGCTTTTCTGTGCCTAAGGATATGATATTTCCTTCAGTCCCAAACCACCTGCCTTTATACAGGAAACACATCCAGGAAGTTCTCCAAGGAGAACTGGTTACATCCCCTAGATGAGTTCCAAGTGAGTTTCAGTTCTTGGGCCAGATCAGAGACATGTTCACTTGTGCTTAGATCCTTTCTAAAAACATCGCCGTGTCAAAAGGAGGGGGATGCTGTAATGAGGGCAGATTTCATCAGTGATCTTACCATCTCAGTATGCTTCCCACTTAATAGGGAGGGAGTGGGGGAAGCTTGCTTCCCCAAGTCTTCCCTAAGTGGTTAGGTGCGACTCCTTTCGTTCTGTGCTAAATTTAAATCAAGATGTCACTCAGGAAGCTTCCCCTGCCTGTCAGTTCAATGAATTCTACCTGTAAAACTTGCAAGATGTCTCTCAGTGGGAAAAGGATTGGCTCTGATGAGAGCAGACAGAACGAAGCCAAACCTATCCTTCACTTGAGTGACTCCCCTATACCTGCCAACTAGACTCTGGGGCCAGCGCCTGGGGAGATCATGGTTGCTTGCTACTGTCTGAGTTCTTTGCACTGGCCAGTTACTAATGCTGGCATGCATCAGGAAGCCTGTTTTTATTCTGAATGATAACAGGCAATGAGAAGTAGGAAGTGCATACAGTACAGATTAAAAAAAAGTTCCAGTTGGTTAAAAAGAAAAATCCTACTGGCTGGTGAGTACCAGCCTGTGTAGCTGAAGCTATTTATCAATAGAACTGCAGCCCTTGTTAAAGGGAAATTGCCTGATGAGTTCTTCAGACCTGGCAGAAAATATAGAGCACATATTTTTGAAGCCAGGACTTGATCTGTAAATCATAATACTTTTGCCTGAACATTTATTAAAATTCCTTTAAAAGTGCTCCAACCCAAGCCGTTCTTCTAGTAGTGTTTATAGTTCTTGCTTTGTCAGAATACAATTACCCAAATTAGAAACGGATACTATAAAGGATAACTGTCACCAGACATTCTTCCACAATGTGCAGACATTTAAAAATGAGCTAGGAATATTATGTGGTTAATTTGTGCAATTTCCCAAATCAAGCATCTGTCACTGAAATATATTGCAAAGGTCTTTGCTGGAGACCTTTATAGTTAAGCTATAAAAAAATCTTAACAACAAAAATCTCACCAAGCCCGATTGCCACACAAAGCTGGGAAAACAACAGCTTTGAGTGGGGACAAAAATATGATACTATATTGGAAAGAGTGCTTGCTGGGATGTATTGCTTTTCCTGCATGTTTTGCTAGATACAAAAGGCTCTTCATTGGAGGGGGACAATGGAACCTGACTTTCTCGTCCTCCTCCCAGGATAAGCAGGTTGTCTGTCCCTGTGGATGCCAATGGGGGAACATGGGGATTCCGGGCCAGTTTAGAAAGTGAACAATGTAGAGAAGGATCCACGGAAGAGTCGGAATCTTGGCTCTCCGGGTTGAAAAAGCAGCACCAAGGTGGGCTTCCACGGGACCCTCTTTCCAAGGACTCATGCCCAAGCTGAACAGCCCTTCAGCTCCGCCTAGCTAGTCACCAAAGAACTGTTGCCAAAGGAGAAACGGGGAGCATAATCTTTACTTGTGGTACTCAAGCAAGTAGGACGACAAAGAGCAGAAAGATGACCTCAGTGCTGTTACTAGGGCCTCTGAATGGAGCCAAGACATCTGAAATGCTGGGGTGTTTTTACAATCCCTTTAGTAAGTATGAAAACTGGTAACATGAGTCCTCAGTGGAGCAATTGTAGGAGAGTCCTTCTATTCATTATTGCTTTTCTCCTCCAGAGGAGCGTTATTTCCACCTCTGCTTTGTCTCATTTTCATGCTCACTAACTTTGCATGGGCAGCCCCACCTCTTCCCTTGGTGCCGGTGTGTCTAAGAAAGCTCCCCTCCCTCTTGATTCCTTGTAATTGAACAGGAAGGGCAGAGAGAGATGATGCCTAGGTGACAGAACACTGCAATTTGAAGTGGGGCAGTCGTTATTATTATGACTATTGTCGTTATCGTTTTTTAGACAGGCTCTTCCTATTCAACTACAGAACGCCTCTGCCAGTCCATGCCAGGGCAGAGCAGGACTAGCCTTTCAGAAACCGCTCTGCCCCTCTGCTGGAACGGATGAACAAAACATGATCGAAACAGAACAAAAACAAGCAACAACAAACAAATGAATAGACTCTTGGTTCTCTTCGGGAGATGGCATGAAGACAAGGTGTGAGCGCTATCTAGGTCCACCAGGACTAGCATAGAGAGCTACTTCTGTGTGCCTTCTTTTGGGGTAACGGAGCTTCCCCAACAGCCCCTTCCTTTCTAGTTCATGCTGCTTGCTGGTAACAGACTGGATGTGTGTTCTGGCTTACTGAGATAGGAACTGAAATTTTTGTCTAAAGGGTTTGGGGGGTGGGGGAGGTGCCATGGAAGAATCATCCGAACTGAGGTCCTCTCTAACATCAATTTGTGGTAGATGACCTTTAAGGGACTGATAGCCAAGTGTCTGGCCAGCTCGGGAAATGTACAAGCTACAAACATCTTTCCAGCGGCAGACGACAGAGCATGGAAAAACAATGCCTGTCTCTTGAGGACCTGAGGCGCTGAACTCCCAGGCCAGTGTGCTTGCAGCAGCTCTCCCGCGGGGTGATCATGATGGGGGGTTACCTTCAGGCTGAAAGGAGAAGGGTTCCTTCTTGTTCCTGCTCTGGTTTCCGGCACCGTGGGACGGCGGTGCTGTTGACATTAACACTGTAGAGGGGGCTCAGCCCTGCTGAGTTAGTCGCTCTTTAAGAGACCCAGCTCTTATGCCCAGCTGGACGACGGGAGCCTTCCTCACACCAGCATGTGCCTCCTCCGGTGCAGGGCCAGGTGGTCTGACCTCGAGAAGCTGCGATCACAGTCCGCGCACTTGAATGGCTTCACTCCCGTGTGTTTGCGGTAATGCCTGGTCAGTTCATCCGAGCGGGCAAACTTCCAGGTGCAGCCTTCCCACGTGCATTTGTAGGGCTTCTCTCCTGGAAGAAACAAAGACACACAAGCTTTGGGGCTCCATCCTTTTTCTGTAACGACCCAGCCAGCCCTGAATGCTGGGAAAACGTTGTCAATGGGTGTTCTATTTGGCAGGTCTCTGGGAGTAAACCTTACCAGGAGCTTTAGGGACTGAGAGGTGAGTTTCAATTTCCTGCTGTGACATCGGTGAAGACATCAGCTAACCTTTGGATGTGTGGCTGAGGAGTGATACTGTAGGCATAAATAGAAAGGAGTGGCTTGCTCTTCACACTGGTGTATTCGCCCCACAGAGTCTGATTCGGCTCTGTGGCTGGAAATCATAAACAACAGTAAAGGAGAGCTCCATTTTAATAGGCCCCCTTTCCTTTAGATTACGCATCGCTTCAATGCTATAAGACTCTATAGGACATAGAGTCCACTTAGCTATCATTCCAGGTATCCTCATCACTTCATTACAGGTATAACAACCCATTCATTCGACATATGTTATTCACGAACATCTACATTTTGTTTGTCCCTTGGGAAGAAACCTTAGATAGACTAGCAGTGCCAAAGAGAGTGTGTTTTTCAAGACTAGAGAACCAAATTGAGCCTGGGGAATCCCGAAGTTGGACTGAATGCTGAAAGTCCTTGTAAAAAGTCTGAAGACGTGTGTAACTTGACCAGGTCCTCCAGTCTCCTTGTAAGGACAGTAAAATATCCAAAGCCTGTGCTGGGAAGAGATAGCCTATCCATTGTCCAAATGGGCTCCCAGGGGGGAGCGGGACAATAGCTGACCCAGGTGCACTGTTTGCCTAGCTCTCTTCCAAATGGAAGCCCTGTCCCCATGCAACCCTGCAAAACTGATCTCTTCTGTACCATCTGTCCAATGGGAGCCTCTAATGACAGCAGGGTAGGCAGCTCATGCTAACCTTGTGCATGAAGCTGGAAGGCATCCCCCACTCCATGGGAGAGAAACTGTCCAGTGTAGCACGGTAAATTACTCAAGGCTCCAGAGGAAAGGATAAACTTTATTACATCCTCAGACTTTGCTAGTTCTTCGTTGTTCGGTACTCTCAACCTAGCTAAATCCTAGTTCAGTTACATCACTAACACAATACACCACAAAGATCTTACCTTGATGCCGTCTCCTCTACCCCCAGGGCCTAGATTAGGTCCTAAACAAATTCAGCTGTTAAGTTAGTGTTGGGTCTTAGGATCAAGTGGTTCAGTCCCCTGGAGTCTAGAAATGATGAGGCACTAGTTGTGACTACAGGAAGCACCAGGATATTCTAAAAGTACCCATTCAAGTGAAAGCATACTGACTGTATTGACAGTTTTTGTATTGAAAAAACTCTCAACTTCGAATTCATGCCAGTTGTTCCAAGAAGACAGCATATGTACTTGCATGTGCTTACTGACCAGCATTCTAGAGAAACAAAGCAAGCACAAACCAGGTAAGTGTCTAACTTACGAGGGTCAAAGATCTGTAATCGAATATATTCCTGACAGTGGATAGCATGTATTTACATGTTGAATACTGCTGAAGTTTTTTTATATTTTTATTTCTGTATGAGTTCTGGCAGTTAGCACAATATACACAAATATATTTGCCCCAACATTCTTCTCCTTTGCTACCCTGAGTTGATTGGTTGTCACCAAGAGACATCTCCTGGCAGTGGCTTATGAAGAAATTGCCCAGAGACAAAGTGTAGAAGCTGAGGTAGGAAGGAGAAAGGGTCTTCTTCCTCTCTCCCCACATTATTGAGAATAATTTATTGAAAATAGCTTTCTTTCCAACATAATATATTTATGGCTTTCTATCCCTATATTCATCCCAAATCTCCCTCACCTCTCCTCCCATCCAGATCCACCCCCCTTCTGTCTGGGATGATAAAATAAAGTTAGGTAAAACAAAAACTAACACAGTAGAATAGGACAAAGCAAATCAACAGTAGGAAAAAAGCCCAAGAAAAGACACAAGAAACAGATAGAGCCACAGAGACCCATTCATTACAAGCACTAAACTGGAAGCTGTAATAGATACACGAAGAACCAATATGGTAAAAAGAAAGAAAAAACGTAAATAAATTAAAATATAAGATAAAACTTTAAAAAAAGAAAGGAAAGAAAGGAAAAGCTCTGACATGTCCCTAGGAAACAAGGAACCTCCGAAGATGCTGATGCGTTCACTCTGCTGGCCGTCTTCTGCTAGGCATTCCAATTTATCTCCCCAGCGGGACCACTTACAAATAAAAATTGGTTATCAATTGCAAATAGAGTCCGTGTCAGGGGCCATTTGCCCACTTCTCCTTTCGGCTCCTGTGCACCATCTAGTGCAGATCCTTGCTGGCCCTGTGCGTTTTGCCTCAGCCCCTGTGAGTTCATGTGCATATTGGTACTGCTGTGTTTAGAAGGCCTTGTTTCCTTGATGTACTCCCTCCTCTCTGGCTCTTAGACTCTTTCTGCCTCTTCTTCAGCAGGGTTCCATAAGACCTGAGAGGGGAGGGCTTTTTTGATAGAGACATTCCATCGAGGACTGAGTGTTCCAATGTGTCTCTCTTTCTGAGTAATGTCTGACTGTGGGTCTCTGTATTTGTTCCCATTGGCTGCAGGAGGAAGCCTCTCTGATGATGGCTGAACAATGGACTGACATTATGAGTATAGCAGAATGTCATTATTTTGCTGCATTTTTTTTTTAGAAAATTAGTATTTGGTTTTGGGCTATGTAGATTCAGGTTCTTGATCACTCAAGCATCATCAGGTTTGGGGTCCATTTGGTGGAGTGGGCCTTATATCAAATCAAATCTTGACTGGTTACTCTCATGAAGTCTGTGCCCCCTTTGCAAGAGTATATTTTTCAGGCAGTACGCTATTGTTGATCAAAGCATTTGTGGCTGACTTGGTGTTTACACCTCTCCTTGGCTGACTGAAGAGTACCTTCCTTCCCATACCAAAGACACTAGCAAAAAGGGGTGAAGGCCTATGTAGTAACTAGCTTGACTTCTCTGTGTCTAATAGTTTGTGGAGGTGTTGTCTTTAGCAATGAGGCCTTGATGTCAGTTTGGGGAGAGCAACTTATAGTCTTGGCAACAGTCTAGGTTGTTTGGGGGTTCCCATAAAGACCCCTTTGGACAACAATTATTAGACGTAACCCAACCCCAGTGCTGGAAGCTTCGCTTGATAACAAGAGATGTCTAGTTGAGGCTGCTCTGTCTCTTCTATTGTTTGGCCATTTAGGTCACTGCCTTATATACACACATTTTACAAAGTTTTACTACTATATTTCATACTACCCTTCAAATGGCCCTTAGCTTTTCCCTCCTTCAACCCCTTTCTTCCTGCTACTCCCTCGATTCTCCTGTTCCAGTCCCTCCCCATACATCTATAACTATCTATTTTATTTCTCTTTCTTAGCAAGATCTAAGTGTCCCTCCAGTCACTTAGTCTATACCTAACCTCTGTGATTCTATGGATTATAGCTTGGTTATCATTGACTTAGCAGCTAATAGTCACATATAACCTTATTTGTTTTTCTAGATCTATGTTACCTCACTCAGGATTTTTTTTTTCCAGTTCCACCTATTTACCGGCAAACTTCACAGTTTCATTTTTAATGGCGGAATAATATTCCATATAAATGTTTCAAGTTTCTTTATCCATTCATCTGTTGAGGTTGTTCCCAATTTCTAGCTATCATGAATAGAAGAGCAATGAGCATGTGTGAGCATATGTGGCAAGATAAAGCATCCCTTGGGTGTTTGTCCAAGAGTGGTAGAGCTGGATCTGGAGGTGGATTGATTCCCATCTTTCTGAGGAACTGCCTCATTGATTTCCACAGTGGCTGTATGAGTTTGCACACCCACCCGCCACCATGTATGAGTTTTCCTCTTACTCCACATCCTCACAGCAAGAGCTGTCACCCGTTTTCATGATCTTTGCCATTCTAACAGGTATAAGGTGAAATCTCAAAGTAATTTTGATTTTCATTTCCCTGAGGCTAAGGATATTGAACACTTATTTAAGTGTTTCTTGGTCATTTGAGTTTCCTTTTTTTTTGAGAATTCTCTGTTTAGATCTGTACCCCATTTTCAAATTGTTTTTATTGACATCCAGTTTTGTGAGTTCCTTATATATTTTGGATATTAGGCCTCTATTGAATGGATAGTTGGTTAAAAATCTTTTTTCATTCTGTAGGTTATCGCTTTGTGCGAATGACTGCATCCTGTGCCATGCAGAAGCTTCTCACTTTCATGACATCCTGCTTATTAATTGTTGATTTTAGTGTCTGTGCTATCAGTGTTCTATGCTGAAAGTCCAAGGAAGGCTCCTGTTGGTGGGAGGAAAAGCATTGCTCAGCTGTGTGGCAGAATGAGGCCTGTTTCTATCCTGGGGAGGAAGGAGCAGGTGAGATTAGAATGAGGTTGCTGGACCCTGTCCTCATTGTGGGTGGAAAATAGGATGTGAAACTATGAAGCTCATGGTGTGAAGTTAACTGGGGGAAAGAGGCTCCAGGCTCACTTCATAGGGAATAGGAGAAGCTGGTTGTGGCCCAAAGCACAAACAGCTTGTATGCCAGCCATGGATTAGATCAGCATGTCTAAATTAGGTACATATAGTCTCCAATTTACTTCTCACAATTAGTTTGTTAATTTAGCAATGGTACTTAAGTCTTTTCTATTTGATAAATATACAGAAGGGATTTGCCATCTAAGGCCCCCATTGTTACATTTTTAAATCTTGAAGAAAAGGTGGAAAACATGATAATTTATACTTGTAATCAATAAGTGACAGTTAAACACTAGTGTCTGCAAATAAGTTTTTATCAGTCCATGTATACATTAACTTATTTATATATTGTTTTGACTGTTTTCCAGTGAAGGCAATGTTGATCAGTTACAACATGAGATGCATGGTCTTCTGGCTGCTAAAATATGTACTGTCTGGCCTTCTTTAGAGAGCCCACTGAACCCAGATCTAAGAGATGGGCACTTCTGCTTACAGGTGACTTCTTGAATATATGCTAATTCATTCAATTGGAGTATATTACACATTGCTAGTTTGGGGTGTGGGGAGGTTGGTGGAATACTTTGCTTATGGTATCAAAATTCTCAGATTAACCTCAACTCAAACGTCACCTCTTAGTCATGTGTACATACGGTATTTCTATTCTCTTTTATTACTCTCCAACATAACTATTATTTGCAAATATGTCCTCTCTTTTTCACCAAGCCACCAGGTTGTGTTGCAATATATTATTTTAGTAATTATATTTTTAAATATAATTTTCAGATGATCTTATTCTGTATGATGTATGTTATTGTGTACATATGATGTGTACACGTGTGCATGTGCCATGGACCCAATACATATGACCTTGGTGGCGTCAGCTGGCTCCTTCCATATTTAAGTGGACCCTGGGGATTGAATGCAGACCACCAATCTTAAATAATGAGGTACTTTAGCCACTGTGCCATCTCACTCGAAATATACTTAATTGTTTTTGCGTTTATTTTCTGTGGCTCTGGGTGTGTTGGGAGGCCCTGGTGGACAGAGGCTGAAGTCTGCTCTGGCCTGGCAGTTTTCCCCAAGCTCGGCAACATGGAGGGCTCATCCCCAGCAAGGTTCCCTGCTCTCCGCCTGCCCTGATTTGGAGGATGTCTCTAGGCCTGGTTGCCTGACTAATCTCAAGGATGACCCTTGACGTAATTCCCTGCAAGCACTCTTTCCCTGCTGACCATATGGTAATTTAGTAACATGTTCTAGCAATCTTCGTAGGGTTGTGCTTCTACTAACCCAGCTTTATGATAGGAGTGTGTAAATTCAAATTAGGGGTTGTCCCCAGAAACAAAGGCAAAGATCTCCAATCACTCTTTAAACTTAAAGGCTCAGCTCTTAAGCATTGAACTTCTGGCTGGACAGGCTGCTCATTTCTGTCTTCTCTCAAAAGAGGAATGGGTGCCAGTTATATGTACCCATAATAAGCATTTCATTAAAAAAATTAATCAATTTCTCTTTGGACTGGCCAGGTTTTGGGGATGGGTAAAAACAATTTTGGTAGTTAGTATACACTTAAAATGTGTGCCAAGTTTTGGTGTAGGAGGGCCTTCTTTCTATGTGTTGCTTTCATTGGTTGAATAAAGAAACTGCCTTGGCCTTTTGATAGGGCAGGACTTAGATAGGCAGGGAAAAGAGAACGGAATGCTGGGAAGAAGGTAGTGTGGTAGCCGCCATGTTTCTCCTGCCCGAGATGGATGCTGGTTAGACTCATGCCTGTAAGCCACAGTCAAGTGGTGATACACATTAATGGAGATGGCTTAAAATAATATGTGAGAGTTAGCCAATAAGGGGCTGGAGATAATGGGCCAGGCAGTATTTCAATGGATACAGTTTCTGCGTAATTATTTCGGGTGTAAGCTAGCCAGGCAAAACGGAACAAGGGGCCCTGCACAGGGTGGCTGAAAGCTGGGTGCTGGGAACGAAGTTTAAATTATTCTCCCGTTTTGTCTTCTTTCCTCTAAAAACTTACGATATTTCACTTTCACGTCAATGGCAATTGAACAGACCTGCATAGTAACAATACCAGTTGGCATGCCAACCTGTGTTGCATGAGGTGGAGTGGGCTGTGTCACGCTGCCCAGCTCCTGGCCGCGGGCCTGCTTTTGGTCCTGGCTAGCTTATACCCAAAATAATTACACAGAAACTGTATTCACTTAAACTCTGCCTGGCCCATTAGTTCTAGCCTCTTATTGGCTAACTCGCACATCTTAATTAATCCATTTCCATTAACGTGTATTGTCACTTGACTGTGGCTTACCGGCATGAGTCTAAGCAGTGTCCGTCTTGGCCAGGAGAATCATGGCGTCTGCCACACTTCCCTTAGTCCCAGCATTCCATCCTGTCTATTCCACCTATCTGATTGCTGCCCTATCAAAAGGCCAAGGCAGTTTTCTTTATTCAACCAATGAAAGCAATACAAATGAAGAAGCACCTCCTACACCAAACCTGGATGGGGTGGGGGTTCACGGGATCCCAACCCTAGATGACTAGCTATGGTCAATCAATGACTGCTGAGAGGGAGGGAGAATCCATTTTCTCTCAAGGCAAGTTTCCCAGCAGGATGCCCAATACCCATGACCAGTTCTATTCAAGTACACAGCAACACTAAATGGACTTACTAGTCTGTGTGCGTGCGTGTGTGTGTGTGTGTGTGTGTGTGTGTGTGTGTGTGTGTGTGTGCGTGCGTGTGTATAACAAAAGTAATTAAAGAATAGGTCATGGACATCAGGGGAGCAAGGACATGTTGAACAAAGTAGAAGAAGGGGTGGAAATGGAGCAAAACAGTACTGATGTACAAAATTCTCAAAAAAGTTAAAATGAAGAAGACTAAGTCCACTATGCCAAAATGGATGTTCCTTGTTTTGTGTTGTTTGAAGAAGTTATGTTGCATAGCAACATGCCCTAAAATCTAACAGATAATGTGAAGTGGACTAAGGTCCCATCCAGTTTTCTGTTTTTGATAACTATGGGTTTGCAAAACAAAAACTCCAGTTCCTAGACACTTTTTCAGTATATTAGAACCACAAAACACATTATTGCTACAAGTCACTACTTTGAGTTTCTATTGTTTTTGTTTTTAACCACTTTTATTGTTCAAAGGGAATATTAATGAATCAACAGGAAAATGAAAAAGAGATTTAAAGATCTTTAAAAAGTTGAGATGTTGATAATGTACATCTCAGTCAACAGGTCCATGCTATTGACTTATCATTTATAATGAACAGATTATGTGTAATACTGGATCATCTGGTATGCAGTGTGTTCCAGAACTGCCCATAAAACTGTCAATATTGAATCCTGTCAATATCAGCCTTGCTTGCAATCAGGAGAGTCCTGATGCTTTTGCAGCTGGTTTGTTGATATCAAACAGGAGTTTATTTTT
Organism: Ondatra zibethicus; assembly: GCA_004026605.1. NCBI lineage: Eukaryota > Metazoa > Chordata > Mammalia > Rodentia > Cricetidae > Ondatra > Ondatra zibethicus. Next base: position 36,492 of record PVIU01009091.1, on the reverse strand, counting down.
ATTTATGCACATAAATCAAATGAGCATTTGACTTTAAAAGACAGTTAGCGGCAAGAACAGAATGGTAAATGAATTTTACACAAAATTGTTTCCATGGAAGATTTGACTAAGAGCTAGGCCTGGTGGCTCAAACCTGGAATGCTATCACTTGGGAGGCTGTGGCAGGAGGACTTGTCCCACATTTGAGGGTATTATGGGACATTGAGAGAGTTCCAGAATAGTCCGTGGTACAGAGTAAGGCTCTGTCTTAAAAAAACAAACAAATAAAAAAAAAACCCAAAAAACCAAATGTAGGCTTGCACAATAAAACTAGAGCACAGCAACAGCTCACTGTTCTGTTCCTCACCAAGATGGCCGCCGCTGCCAGCGGGAGATTTCTGTTCATTTCTTTAGTTAGCGCAGGTTTCCCTTGAAATTGACTTTATTTGTCTCAGAATCCCACACATATCATCTCAAACTGCTTTCCTGGGAAATACACCGAAAATAAAAATATCGTGCCTACCTTCTTTCTTAAATTTTTTTTATGTGTAGGGATATTTTGACTATGTGTATGTGTCCACCACATGTATGCCTGGTGCCAATGGAGACCAGAAGAGGGCAATGAATTCCCTGTGACTGGATCTCCATATTATGGCCATGAGCCACCATGTGGGTGCCGGGAATCAAGCATGAGTGCTCTGGACAAGCAGCCAGGTCTCTTAGCCACTGGGCCATGGCTCCGGGCACCGTGCCTTCTATATTCCTTTTAGACAAAAGGGTTAGGCAATAACCAAATACAAATATAAGCCTCTGCATGCAAAATCTTTCCAAAGCAATTTAGCATTTTACAAAATACCTGGAAGTTGTGATTTCAATATCAGACCATTAGTGATTCCAATTTCTTCTGTTAAATTTTATAAAAGAGAATGAAATTATTGGCAAAAGTTTGACATAGTACTGTTGCAGTCAGTTTTGGCATGTGGTTTTATTTTACATAAAGTTAAAATGTAAAAAAAAAAAACCCAGAATGTAATGTGAGTGATGGGTGGCCAATTGGGCGGCACTATGTCACTCCTTTGGGGTACAGTTAGCCTCCTTTTCAGTCATTTCTTTCATTGTTATAAAACATTTTCAGCATAATCTTAAGCAAGTAAACATACCAGAATGGGGTGAGGACATCTGGGGAGGCGGCTCAGTGGCACCCAGGCAGGTGTGGGAAGAGAGAATCAGCTCCACAGACTGTCCTCTTCCTTCCTCAAGCACCCTGTGGCCTAAGCACCCCACCCCACCTCCTGCTAACTACACCCCATCATCAATAATAGTAACTCTTAAAAAGTATCTTTTTGCTGTTGATCTAAAAATTTCTGAACAACCCTCTTACGGTTCATGTTGGATACAACTTCCTATGCATGTACAGGCAGAATGCATGCGTGTACTCCCAAGAGGTATTAATGAGGTCCTGGGAAAATATGAACTCACATCAGATTTTTTTTTCCTCTGACTTGAAACAGTCAACACAAACTGATTTATTACGAATTGCTTGTCTTTTGCCATTCTGGTTAGAGAAAAGGATTAAGACCAGCTCAGGGCATTTCCATGGCATTTACCCAGCAGAAGGTTCAACAAAGTCTAAAGAAAACATCAGCTATTGAATGGATTCGCAAGAACCTACCGAACAAAAAATCACTTCTGCAGGGCCTCCCATTTCACCACCTGAAATGCTGAAAGGTAAATGTGGACCGAGACAAAGGGCAGGGGCTTTTTCATATGAAAATGACATGCGAGCAATATGCTTAGAGGAATGCACAGTTTCAAAAGGCCTGCATTAAACAAAACACCCGTGTGCTCAGTGACTCCGCTGTTATTTTCTCAAGCAACTGAAAAGGAACACCTTGAGCAACAGGAAGCGCAGGCATTTGCTAGGTTCAGAAGTGCAGTTTTGAAATATGTCCCTGTTTAGCTTTTCTGAAGCCACAGGGCCCAGACACTGACAAATGAGCTTCATTACATTCAGGGCTCAGCTTAGTTGCTCTGACAATCAGCTTCACTTGAGGAATGGCATTTGCATATGAGGAGGGGGGGAGCCAGAATCAAGATTTTTATCTTGTCTTCTGGGTTCTGTTACATTTAGTTCACAAAAGTTCACAGATTTATAGATCTGGAAGGAAATTAGGCGCTTTCAAGATGAGGAAATGGAACCCCGGTGACCAAGAAAAAGCTGGCGTTACCACCTTCTCTGAGTCAGCCAAGGATGGACAAGGCCACATTCCCTCTTGGGGTTTAAAGTAGCCAGCACTACCTGGAGTTCTAAAATCAGTCCAGATGGCCAAATATGGAGCTGGGCTACCTACCGAACTGCAGCTGGGTTCAAAGCTGCAGAATGCGGTTTGTGGAAGCGGTTTCCCCGTCTCTAGAACTCTGGGTTATTGCCTGTTCCTACAAGCTGTGAAACTCCAACCCGCACACTACACAATATTTAATTTTATGGCTATGAAACTTAAGGTATTCCCGTTTATTGTGAAGAAATAAAAATCAAATAATAAAGTTGGAAATACATCCTTTTTTGCTATCGTGTGAAAGATGAAGACATGTATGTGTGTGTGTGCATGTGTTATCAATTTTTTTCATGTGTGTAGTTGTGCTCACCCACACAAGCATATGTACACATGCAGATCAGAGAGGCTGACGTCAGGATATCTTCACAGTTGATTCCCCACCTCGTATTTTGAGATATAATCTCTCCTTGGATCTGCAGCTCACTGATTTGACTAGACTGACTTGTCACCGATTACCCAGGATCCTCCTGTCTCTGCCCTGTTCCAGTGATGGGATCATGGAAGTGTGTCTTTAGGCTTGGCTCTCTCTCTCTCTTTCCTCTCTCTCCTTTCTCTCTCTTTCTCTCTCTCTCAACATAGGTACTAGAGGTTCATGACTCAGGTCCTTGGAGCCATCTCTTCCATCTTTCTTCTCTTTGCTGTTTAAAGTTTTCAGATAACTGGATGTCACTCCTGGTTCTATCTGTTGAAAATATTTTAAGTACAAAACTGCCTGAACCAAGCAGACCAAACTATTGTATAGTATGTGCAACCCATTTATTTGTCTTGATAATTCAATCAAATAGTCAGGGTGTCACTGGAATTCCCCTGAATGTTCTGGACTAACTTCTTCATTGTGTGTGAAAACAACCAAGTAAGCTCCTTGTGTCTTCCTCATGCAGTTCTACAAAGGCGAACCTTGATAACAGTAGCATTTGCGAGAACGTGGGAAACCTTCCACACGCCATGACCTTTTCTAAGCAATTTCATGATTTTAACACCTCTGACCTTGACAGCTTTGTAATCTAGCAGTGGCGGTAGCTAGCCCTGCTTCACTCAGGGATCCAGTTACTTTTAGCCACTTTTTATGGCGCCACTCCACACTTGAAGGTACTGCTTTACGAAACCAGGAGATCTAGTCAGAACTGGCCTGGCAGGCAAGAGCCCGAGTGACGACTTATTGGATATACGGTGTTGCTAACACAAAGTCTAGCCTTCTCACCCAGAGAGCAAACAAGGAATGAAAATATTCTCTCATAAAATGGACTTCACAGAAAGTAAAAAGTTCAAGGTCAAAGGACATTGTTTTATTTGGCTGTTCTGAGTGTATATTTCGATGCGGTGACAACACTTATTTGCTATGTGTCTGGTTACCTTTTCTTAAGTTTCTTGTGCAGAGAACTCTTCTTTAACCTGTCACATAAATGTGTGCCGAGACTTTGAGCTTTTCTTCTCACTTACACAACCCCCTCATTCTCACAGTCTCTGCTCTAGCCTCCCGAGAAATCCTAAGTGCGTGTCTACTTTCTAGTCTCCCTTCTAAGTACCAGGGATGGTACGGGACAAATTCAGCTGTGAGCCTGAAAGCTGTCTCAGATGACCCAAATCTAATTCAGCACCTACCACTTCAACAACATGCCTCTCCATCTGCATTGCTGTAGCAAAGGGGTAAGCTTATCTACACCCATCACAAGTTGTCCCAAACCTTTTTGGGTGGAGAGATTTTTTTTTGAGACTCTTCCATAGAGAAATAGGGGAGGTATTCCCTGCCTGCTCCACCAGGTTTATTGCAGGGACCAGCTCTGTCTTCCAAATGCCTGTCTAGCAGTCAGTCCTCTCCCTTTGGCTCCACAGGGGCGGTCTATCTTTCCTTAGGTTTTGTCACCACTTACCAGGATCAGTTTTGATGGTTGCATTACGGAACACTATGTCCCATTTCTTTCTGTCTGTTCTCTGCTCTGTATTGAACCATCATGCAGAGAGCCCTATGACAATATGACAGCTAGCCAGTAGAGATAACGTCTGTAGGGAGGTGCCAGCGTGACCTCTCCACGTTCTGTCACTCAATCATAAGTGACAGAGTCTGCTGCAACAGGGCCTTTCCGTCAAGTTTTGGAGGGTAGTACAAACAATGGCAGTCACTGTAATGTTTGAAATGGGAGTCACACAGGAATCCACAGGACCCATACCCAGCTCTGGGATTTTTATTTGACAGTCTAAGGTGTCCCTAATTCAAGCTCCCATGGTATGTGCATAGGAGCACACTTTAGGAAGTGGCTGCAATAGTTTCCATGGCATCTTCAAAGGTCTTCGGTATCAGCAGTTCTTTCTTATTCTGCCTCCTCTGCCATTTCTTCTTAGTCTTCGCTCCACTTAACCCTTCCTGTCCAGTTATTCTCCTTTCCATCTTCTTCCCGCCTGCACTCTAGCTCCGCTCCTGTGAAATCTCCCATATGCCCCCTTATTATTTTCTTGTTTTTTACAGGTGCTCACATTTAAATACACGTATTTAAAGATTCAGCCACCTATGACAGAGAATGTGTGCATTCATCTTTATGGGGCTGCCTTACCTCACTCAGTATAATGTGTTCCAGCTCCATTCATTAATCTAAGAATATCACTTGTCTTTACAGCTGAACGATGTCATATTGTATACATGTACCTACCATATTTTCATTGTACATTCATCAGTTGCTGGACAGATCGACTGTTTCCACTTCCTAGCTATTGTGAGTAGAGCAGCAATAAACAAGGATGAGAACGCATTTGTGCTAGAATACAAAGCCTTTTGGGAATATGCCCAGGAGTGGTACAGGTGGGTCGTATTGCAGGTATACTTCTAACTCTTTGAGGAGTTAGCCGCCATACTAATTTACATAGTGGCTACACCAATTTGTACCTCCACCAACAGTGAATACATATTCCCCTTCCTTATGTAGATGCCAGCGTTTGCTGTCAATCACCTTTTTGATCTTAGTCATTCTGATCAATAAGGTGAAATCTTATGGGTAAGATGAAATTTCAAAGTAGTTTTAATCAGCATTATCCTGATGGTTAAGGATGTTGAACATTTTAAACAATATTTCTCAGCCATTTTTGTTTATTCTTTTGCGAATCCTCTGCTTTGTTTCATGCCCCAGAGTTTAACTGGGTTGTTTGTTTTCTTGGTCCTTAGTTTTTTGAGTTCTCCATATTTTCTAGATACTAACTCTCTATCAGATGTAAATATCTTTTTTCTTATTCTATAGACCAACTTGTTCCTCAAATGATTGTGTCCTTTGCTGTACAGAGCTTAGTTTCATGAGATCCTACTTTTTAATTTAATTAAAATTAACATCTTAATGCCTGCATTACCAGGACCTGTTAAGAAAACCCTTCCACATGCCTATAAGTTAAAGTGTATTGCCTGCTTCCTCCTCTGTAAGATTCAGGATACTAGCTCTTATGTTGAAGGTCTGCATTAGCCAGGGTTCTTGAGAGTAACAGAACTTACAGAATGAGTTTATACATACATTTACACACACACACACACACACACACACACACACACACACACACACACACACTAGAATGGCTTACAGGCTGTGTGTGATGCAGTTAGTTCAACAATGACTGTCTATCAACGAAAGATCCAGGACTCCAGTAGTTGTTCAGTTCATGAGACTGGATGTTTCTGATGGTCTCTAGTACACACTGAAATACCAAAGAAGACTCTAATGCTGGTGAAGGAATGGACTTGCCAGCAAGAGCAAACAGACAAAGAGTCAGCGCTTCTGTTGTCTGTGTCCTTTATACAGGCTGTTACCAGAAGGTGTGGCCCAAACTCAAGGGGGATCTTCCTATCTCAAAATATCTGGATTAAAGCTGTCTTCTCAGCCCCAAAGATCTGAATTAAAAGTGTATCTTCCCGCTTCAAATAATTTAATTAAGAAAAGAATCCCTCAAAGGTGTATCGACCTAATGGATTTTAGTTACTTCCAGATGTAGTCAAGATGACAAAAAGGAATAGCCATCACAAATTCATCCCTTGTCACTTTCGCATACAATTATATCTCCCTGTGTCATGCTTAAATTCCAGATCAAAAGAATAAGTAGGTCATAATTATACCTAACATGACACAACTATCTCACATATAATCAGCAAATGCATTATACATTTAACCAGGTCATAATTATGCCTAAGATGATCTAACTATCCCTTGTACAGCTGAAAACACACTTTAAATTTTAGAATAGGAGGCAATGTGCCTTGAGGGACAGCCTCTTGGTATCTCAAAACGTATATGTGAGAACCACTGATATGCTTTGAGTTGATGTCACATTACATGCTAAGGAAATTGAGGAAAGAAAACATAGATATCCACACAAACATATTCTTACAAAGTATGACAGAATACTCATGTCATTATAATCCTTGATTCTGCAAGTGGTCAGTGTGTCTGAGCTGGTGATTATAGCTATCTTCCCCTACTACCCATCTGGTATTTCTTCCACCCTTGGTAAGCACCTCAGCAGGTCTTGGTTCTTATCCCAGAGGAGTGACCTGTGCCCTTTGTTACCATGCCTGGATTAGGTTGTTGTAATTTTCAATTGATGTTAATCACAGGATATGGGTGTCACCAAGAGCCTCTGCAAGGGATCTCCTGCATTTCAGTCTTTCAGAGAAGCAACCTAATTTCCCATAGCAATCTGGATCAATTCCGCCCCCCCCCCCCACACACACACACCAGCACTGGTATTCCTTTCTTAGCCTGTTGCCTTAAGGATATCAGAAGCCCAAAGTGACCACAGGGAAATCTGAGCTTCCAGATGAATGGAATGTTTCCTGTGTCTTTTAGCGAGGGTGACCCCTCACTAGAACCAAAACTTCTAGAACAGCAGATCTTAAGATCACAGAAGCAGGAAGCAAAAAGTTTCCTAGTGGGTCACCAGGAGCGAGGCTGACAGAACTATCCCCTTTCCCCTCCTTGATTCCTGGGCCCATGGATCCTGGTTATGGGAGAAAACAAGCCATATAATTCAAAACATACACCACTTTCTGGAGAACGCTACCCCAGTCCTCCAGGCTATGCCCACCCTATTGGTGCTGTAGCTGATTCCTCAAGAGGCCATTCCATCTTTCTATCAGGCCAGCTGCTTCAGAGTGGAATGATGGGGAACATGGTGAGACCAGTGGATTCCATGATTCTGGGTTAATTGTCACACTTCCTTGGACAAGAAGTGAGTTCCTTGGTCAGAAGCAATACTGTGTGGCTACCATGATGGCGAATAAGGTAGTCTGTAAGTTCACAGATGGTAGTTTTCTAGAGGCATCATATGCAGGAAAGGCAAATCCATAACCAGAATAAGTGTCTATTCCAGTACGATCCAATGTAGTCAATCAGCCACTATGCCGCTGCATGGTCACCCCAGGGAATGGTGCCTTATTTGCGGCTTGGTGTTGGTTTCTCCTGCTGCAAGATATGGCACTCAGTGGTAGCTGTAACCAGGTCAGCCTTGGTGAGCAGTAGCCTGTGTTTGTTCATGTGTTCATTGGGCAGTGACAGGGATGACTGATTAATGAGACTGTCTGTCCACAGATTGGGGCATCCTTTTTATTTGATTATTGATCTCCTCCTCAGGTGAAGTGACCTTTTGATGAGCATTTACATGGGACACAAGAATCTTCCATTCTTCACTCATTCGGTGAGACCTATCCACGTACTACTTCCCCAGATGTCTTGGTCACCCAGTTCCAATCACATTCTTTCCGAGTTCCTGACCATCCAGCCAATCCATTGGCTACAGCCCATGAACCAGAGAACAATAATGGATTGGGCTATTTCTCCTCCCAAATAAAATGTATGACCATGTGCACTGCCCGAAGTTTTGCTCACTGTGAAGATTTCTCTTCGGTAGTATCTTTCAGGGTTGCTCCAGAAAGGGGTTGTAATGCTGTGGTTATCCACTTCTGGGTGGCGCCTAAATAATGTGCAGAACCATCAGTAAACAGGCCCTAGTCTTCTTTTCCTTAGCCATCTGATCATATAGCATACTCCATGAGGCTATAGGTGAATGCTTGGCAGAAGATGACATTATAACAGGAGTAGAAATCATTGACATGTGGGCTTGGGTTTTCCAGGATCTGATTGGGCCCACTTCCATTTGATAACAGATTGCTGCTGTCAACACCCTACTTGATGGCTTAATGGGTCAGATAATGCTCAACTTATGATGAGCATCTTAGGTTGGCCCATTGAAAAAAACTTCAGTTTCCACTAAAGCCCAATAGCAGGACGAGAACTGTGTCTCAATGAAAGAATAGTTGTCTGCAGATGATGGTAGAGTCTTGCTCCCAAATCCCAAGGGTCTCTTCTCTGATTCACCTACAGGGGACTGAAAAAGGCTCCAAACAGCATCCCTATTTGCCACTGACACCTCAAGTTCAATTGGATAAGCCGATCATATGGTCCAAGGCACAGCAGGCACATATCGAAGAACCTTCTCTTCTGTTCCATGCCCCACTCAAAGCTGGCAGCTTTCTGAGTGACTTGGTATATGGGGCAGAATAATATGCCCAAGTTAGGGATGTGCTGTCTCTAGAATCCAAATAGACATATTAACCATTGTACTTCTTTCTTGGTTGTGGGAGGAGCCAGGTGCAAAAATTTATCCTTCCTCTTAGAAGGAATATCTCTGCCTGGGCCACACCACTGAACTCCTAAGAATTTTACTGGGGTAGAAGGTCCTTGAATTTTGGTTAGATTTATTTCCTATCCTCTAATGCTCATGTGTGACCTACAAGTCCAAAGTGTTGGCTACCTCCTGTTTACTTGGTCCAATCAGTATATTATCATCAACATAGTGGACCAATGCAATATTTTCTGGAAGGGACAGATGATCAAGATCCTTTTGAACTATGTTGTGACATATGGCCGGAAAAATAATATATCCTCAAGGCAAAACTTGTATAGGTGGTACTTCGAGCCTTCCCAGCTGAAATCGAATGGCTTCTGGTGGTTCTTACAGACAGGTACTGGAAGGAAGACATTTGCTGGATTAGTAGCTACATACCAGATGTGTTAATCTGCTCGAGTCAGGGCACCACATCTGGAACAGCAGTTGTAATTGTGGTCAGGACTTGACTAAGTCTTCAATAGTAAACGATACCAGGTTTGATGCTGAGGTCCTTTATCCACCGGAGGTCAGATTTGTGAAGGGTGAGAGACAGGGATCTGGAATTACTCTTCTGCATCTATCTATTCAGTTTGATTAACATTTGTGAAGGGTGAGAGACAGGGATCTGGAATCACTCTTCTGCATCTATCTATTCAGTTTGATTAACATTTGTGAAGGGTGAGAGACAGGGATCTGGAGTCACTCTTCTGCATCTATCTATTCAGTTTGATTAACATTTGTGAAGGGTAAGAGACAGGGATCTGGAATCACTCTTCTGCATCTATCTATTCAGTTTGATTAACATTTGTTGAAGATGCTGTCTTTTCTCCAAGGTCTATTTTTGGTCTCTTTGTCAAAAATCAGGTGGCTGTAGGAACTTATATCTGGGTTCTCGATTTTATTTTCTTGGTTAATGCATCTGTTTATATGCCAGTATTATGCTGTCTTATTACAGTGTTCTGCAGTATGATTTGAAATCAGGATGGTGATGCCTCCAGAAATGTTTTTGACATTCAGGATTGTTTTGGTTATTCTAGGTCTTCTGTATTTCCACATGAATTTGGAGATTATTTTTTTCAATTTTCTTTTTGAGTTAGAGTTTTGCTGTGTTACCCAGGCTGACTTTGACCTGGTATTCCGACTCTTCGAGTGCTCAGAGTATATGCATGCACTACAATGCTAGATTCCTCTCCTGCAGTCTTTCTGAAAGACCATCACATCCTGGAACACGTTGGTTATGTTTGCTCCAGTTTCTTTCACAGAAGCCTCTTCATTTACTTGCCCCTATTTCACAAGATTTTTGATGTTTTTATCTTCTCATCTACATGGTTCTTCCCACCCCACAGTATGTGAAGCACGCCTGCATTAAGACTCTCCTCGCTCTGCACCGTGACAGAAGCTTGTCCCATCTGAAACCCTGTGAACTGAGCACTATGCTACCGAACATGGTTTTGGCATCTCTTCATCACTGTATCCCTTGGGCCTAACACAGAGCCCTATGCTAATAATTAACCAAATGAAACGACTATAATACAAATGTAAAATCTAGATCATGCAAGAGTTAAAAAAGCAACCTATATTGGTATGTGAATATATTGCTTGAAGTGTTTTCTCAATTGTTCTCCACCTGTCTTTAAAGAATATATTTCTTTGTTATATTTATGTGCATTTGTGTGCTTCTGTGTGAGTTTATATGTACCACATGAATACAGGAGCATGCAGAGGGCAGAAGAGGGCATCAGCCTCCCTGGAACTGGAGTCAAAAGCAGTTGTGAGCTGCCTTGTGGGTGCTGAGAACTGAACCTAGATCCTCCACAAGAGAAGTAAGCATCTTAACTTCTGAGCCACCCCTTTCTCCAGGCCCTTCTCCACCTTAGTTTTTTGAGACAGAGACTCTCGTTGAACTTGAAGCTCACAGATTCAGCTAGACCAGCTAAGCAGGAGTCCACAAGGATCCTCAGTTTCTGCCTGTCCAGCACTGGATAATAGGCGCGTGCAACTGCACTTGGCTTTTATATGGGTTCTGAGGCTAGAACTTGGGACCTCACGCTCCAATGAGCACATTACTGACTGGTATGTCTCCCTAGCTATGCGTTCTTATTTGGATGAGCAGTATTATAATCTTTACAGTAATAAGCTTATTCTTAATTATAAAGGCTTAATCAAAATGAGCATCGCAAACAAATCCTTTGCACATTCTTTTATGATATTCTTCCCAAACACAGTTCATTATTACTCATGTAGTAAATTCTATTTTAGTAACAAGTATTCCTACCAGTCAGAATAAGGAGATTAATAATCAAAATGTTTGATTCTCAGGTAGAACATGAGAAAGTACGAAGGCTGGGGATAAAATACCCCCCCATTCTTCTCTTCGCATCACTTTGATAAATGTAAAGATAAAACAGAGCTCACAGTGAAATGAGGTCCATAAATACCTCACAGCAATTTTAACTTGATGATGTATGTGCTTGCATAAATAAAAGTCAGAAGCAAGACTCACTTTGCAATGTATTATTAAACAGAGACACTCATTGGCAGGTGGTTTTACAGGCCTTTTAAGTGTATGTAAAAGATAACTCTAAGAACAGCAATTCAGTAAGATATGGCTTTTAGAATAAAATTCAATCAAATACGTACAATACAGGCATGGGCATTTGGATCACTGTGGATCTCAGGCCAATTTGTTTGGAGGCAGTAACTCTCTGATGGGTCAAGAAAACTCCCTTGCCTTTAGTGAAAACAGGATAATATTTGTAGCACTTTCAAAGCATATTGAAATAAATGTAGACTGAAAATAGATGCAGAGGTTTCCTCCTTCAAGGTGGCAATGGGAAGATCTTGTTTGCAGGGGCAGATGCCCATCAGGATGGTCATGGATCCTCTCTGTGCCACCAGGGCAACTTGCACAGACAGGCATTTCCTCCCTTTGCTAGTCTCTTCTCCATGGAAGATATTTGCCGATGTGGCTGTCTTGCCCGCCAGATTTAGAACCTCCAGTCTTCATTTTTATATCTCATTCATTGGTATGCAAAGAGTTGTGTGCTGAGCAAGCACTCAAAAGAGGCTTGTCTGGTTTTATTTAGTGATTAACGCTCCTAGTCCATGTCTTCTCGCTGATTTTCTAACCAGTAAAATATTCATAGAGTGGAGAGAAAAGCCAGTCACCAGACATAGCACCAGTCACCTCGCCTTGTCACGCCAAAGCGTCCCAGTAGCTGATACTAACTGGTAGGTACGTGCTGCCATATAGGGCAGGCAAGGGATAGTGACTCTAGTGAAGAGATCGGCCTGGCAGGTTTGTGAACTTGTCAAGGATGGCGGGAAAGGACAATAACACAGACCTTAGAGCAGCCAGGGCCTCACTGCCCTGCTTTCTCAGCTGGATCCTGGGTTAGTGTTGCCACCTGGGATTCACATAACTGATGGAAAGTGTAACATACTTGCATCGCTGTGCTGCATTGTTCGGGGACAGAGAAATGCCAGCACCCATCCATGTGGGATGTGTGTGCAAGGATCCTAAGCACACACACTGGATATCCTCATCCTTCCTCTCCTTTGTGCTCACATCTGGTCAGCCGTCATGAATGTTGCTCTATTTGCTTCAGTTTTTCCCACATGCCTTTCGACCATCACACCTTAATATCAGGCAGCACACACTGGAGCTTGCTAGGGAATGGGGTAGGGGTCAAAGAGCTCTATAGGCTTGGTGGCAAGAGGCATTCTGGGAAATGAGTAGATGTTATTGACTGAAGACCTAGGAAGGAAAGAATTGGGTAGCCAGTCCATTTCAGGTTGGAGCGAGGTATATGCAGAATAAACTACATATACCCAGACTTATCTGGAGACCTAGGCATGGCTCCAGCTAGGACCAGAATGCCTGCACTGTGGCATGCTTGCCACATGGTACCTTGTGAGTTATCTACTCTGCTTATGGGCAAACTTACCAAATATGGTTCAAGACTCTTTCTGCCCTTCTGAAAGTCAATCTATGGGAATGTAGGAAATGTTAATTCATGAGTTCAATCTATGAACATGGCCTTTCAAATAGAAAATTGAAATGCCTTAGTAAGGATGTAAAGTACATCCCTTGAACGGCTGTTTTATTCACTATGGCAGCAACACACTGAGTTTACTAAATGGTGATTAGCTTTACTGTCAACCAACTATAACCTACACATATTAAATCTATTAGAGTCCCAAGTAAAGGTATTTAATTATAGCCATATGCTCACAATGACATATACCTATAGCTGGATCCACTTTAGCAAGAAACTACTGAATGTCTATGATATGTTATCACTGTATTTACTTGGGTTATAAAACTGATGTCCAGAATTACACACATACATATGTAATGAGACTTATCTGTGTATAAAGCTAAAAAAGAAAATCTAAGATTCCCACACCTTAGCTAGCTGCTCCAGGCTTACCAGTTATGGGCTAAAGATTGATACAAACTTTTGTTCTTGACTTCAAATTTCATTTCAGTTTTTTCTTTATTTCTCAGCACACTTTGCTGTCGTCTGGGTATGATTTGCACCCTGAGATTCCTAGAAACATCTGGAAAAACCAAACTCAGGCTGAAATCTAACCCTTACCATGAGGCATTAAGGGTAGAAGACTTAAAATCTTCAAAAAATGTAGTCTACAGATGGGAATCGTGGTGAAGGCGCCACATAAAGTGGGTCTTCTGTAAAAGTCGGCGTGGCCAAGTCTCTCACACATTCCTGGCTCCTGCCCAGTGCCAGCCACCAGGACTCTGCCACCAAGAAGGCTACTCTCTGATGTGGGCCTTCAACCTTGACCTAGCTGTAATCATGATCAACCTCATTTCTTTACAACTCGCCCAGTCTATGAAATTGTGCTATCAGCATCAGAAAACAGACCAAGACAATTACATGGCTCATATTCAGGAACACTTTGGTCAGGACTTGCAAGCTCCTTACTAAGAGAAGATCTACCCTGAAGATGGTCATTGGTGACTCAGATGGACTCAGCATCATCACCAGCCCTGTGCTTTATCTAAGAGTCAGTAGCTATTGGAGTGGGGGGGGGGGACTTGTCCTGGAAAAACGGAGTCCCGTGTACCACGAGCTCTGCATTAGTGACACAAACATTGGAACAGGATTGTCACACATATCCGAAGGTAGACCCAAAGGCCACCAGGACAAACAGCTGCCACCAAATCTCCCCCAAGCCACTTTAGAATCTCATTCAGGAAAAAAAAAATAGAGAAGTCCATTTAGAAGAAAGAAGTCCATGAATAGCAGGGCGAACTGATGAGTCAAGGGAAAAGTGAGAATCCGTGGAATCTGTAGCCACTTAGGACCACCGTGTGTGGGAGTGAGTGTGGAGGTGGAAGTGGCTCTTGAGTGCATCAGCGCGCGGAGTTTATAAACAACAGATGATCCGGCCACAGCATATGCACCTTTCATCGGGGAGGCGGTATTGATTAGTGTACAGTTTCTTTTTAAAGATAAAGAAGAACAGATATCAGGGACTGTTAAGCCGGCGTTGGTTACCGGTTTCAAACACCCATAAGTAACTCCTGATGAAGTCGGATACATGAGAACTGTATCTCCCTCAAGTTCAGCACTGTACTTTTCACATAAGTTTTAATGAACGTTAAGCAAGGCTGGCCTATTAAGCCCAGATTTATGAGACAGGCACGGTATCAATTTATAATGTGAAATATTTCAAATATCTCAACTTGCTTGAAAGAGAAAATATATATATGCTGGAGGTACGTTTACAAGCTTGGTTTGCAGTTTGGCCCTGTCTTTCACTCATCACTAAGCTGAAATGTTCTGTGACCACAGACAGACTCGTCTTATTTTTAGTGCGTCACACACGACACTAGGGCAGTCAAGGTCCCGCCTAGAGCAGCTGCAACAGCTGAGTCTAGTGCCCCATCTAGTGGCTGTAAGAATTACTGACACCTGAGTGTTAAAAACCAACATTGTAGAAATTACTATAGCATTTAAGCTGCCAGTGGCTCTCAACCTTCCTAACGCCGCAACCCTTTAAAACAGTTCCCCATGTTGTAGTGACCTCCAACCATAAAAAGTGTAGTTTGGGTACTGTCTTGAATTATAACATAAATATCTGTTTTCTGATGGTATTAGGCAACCCCTGTGAAGGGTTCATTTGACCCTCCAAAGGGTCTTGACCCACAGATTGAGAACCACTGCTTTAGTCAATATGTGAGCATTCTAAATTATTCCCATATTTTCTTTTAAAAACACATGCTTAGATAATTTAATATACCATGCACTATCTTTAAATGAAGAAAATCAACAGCAGTTATTCATAGCACAAATAGGATGCCATTAATTTAAATCTTCTGCATTTTCATTTAAATACACTGTATACCTCACTGAATGGGAGAAATACCCAATGCAGAGGAGAGAACAACAGGCCTGCTGTAGAAAGTGTGACTCTTAAGCTATATTTTCTCTTTGTGATGTTTCTTTAACAATGTAGCCTCCACAGGGGTTACTATGACGTTTCCAAATACTTGCTAACATATCCCTGTTAGTACCTAAGCTGCACAAAAACAAACTATTTTTAAATTTAAATGCTCTCCTCCAAACACTTCTTTAACCGTGTGTTTATTCCTAATATCTCGAAAGGGGCCTTTTTCTGCATCCCTACAAATGTTTACATCTTTAATTTAAGGAAATTTAATTAATTTAATTTAAGGACACACACAACTGATCAGGCACTAACAAAGTGCAGAAAGTTAAAGTATTAACAGGAAAATGACTGTGACTTCCTTAAAGAAAGTTTCTCACTGCAGCACGCTCCCCTCCCATAGCGTGCTTGGATTTCATAAGTCATCTGTTATAATCCCAAACTCCACATTAAGTATTATTGGTCACACATAAGGATCTTACTCAACATGCCTGAAGCAAAGGTAAGGCTAAGAAGATGTTTATTAAAAGCGTGTAAGCCAGCCCGAATTTCTATAGAACCAGTGTTGATTACATTTTACTCACCAAGTTGTGAAATCTTGTGTATAATTATAAATTATAAGCTAGCCTGGGATCACTTGACACCAGTTCCAACAAGTTCACCAGATTTTATTCTTTCTTTCTATTGGACAATAATGCCACTTTTAACTGTCAGTTCAAGAGACTATGACTGCATAGACTAGAGTGGTCCCTTGGTACCAGTGAACTGGTTCTTGCTCCATCCCCAGCCCCTTTAAATAACAAAACTCATGTTCAAGGCTTAAGACAGAAACCAGTGAAACATTTACATGCAACCTCCACACATCTTCTTGTATACTTCCGATAAGATCTCATTACTTATAGTACCTGACACAATGCAAATACTTCCCACAGCTGCTAGACATACTGCTGAGGAGTGCTGACAAAAGAAGCCCCCAGAAGTTGAGCACCGTCCAGGCCTAGCTGAATGCACAGAGCAGACCCTTTGGATACAGAGGGCTGCTCTAAGTAATTCTGTGCTCGGTGAGTGAATGGATTTGATACATTTGGGGGTTTGAGCAGAAATTTAGCAGAGATATTTTGATGCAGACTAGAGGCAGCATAGTTAGCTGTTTAAAAGATGTGACAGCCTGCCGTATGGGGGGTATTTTCTTTGCATTTGTCATGTTCAATCTGCCCATGATTAACTGAAGGAGAGAGATTGGAGGGACCATACAGATCTTTCCAGCTTATTGAATTAAACATGTTACAATCAAGTCACTATGGAGACTTATAATACTTACTTTCTAGATTGGAAAAAGCATAGATAAACTCCAAGCCTGACAATATTATATAGCAAGTTGTCCTTTGTCTCCAGATCCCCAGCATCACTCCCAGGGAAGTCATTTCAGGGATGGCTCCAGCATTACAAGTCAAGCAGAAAGACCTCTGTTTCTACTACAGCGGATACACTAGATCTAGTTGGCAGCACTTCTTGATTGAGGTGGCCCTACGGAGTCAATTCCCAGAAAGCGTCAATGCAAATTGTTCACATTCAGAGACGTTCATAAAGAAGGTCTCCTCCCTCAACACATAAGGACCACAATGTGTCCTTAAGTCAATGTGACAAGGTGTGGCTGACAAAACGGGAGTATCCACGTTGGAGATCAGAAGGATACTGTGGCTCACAGTAGAGTAGAGAAAACCATTAGAGCCGGTCACAGACAGCAAATGCATCGTCACTCGAGGGAGCCCCATTCATTTGGGTGCCCGAAACTGCACCATAAGAGATGGATGCACACTGACAAAGAACAGGCTTCTGTCTTCAAATTTCACAAAATGTCCTGCTGGCAAATAAGCCGCTAGTGCACATTTATGGGGGGGGGGACCTAGTGTTGGGGCAGCCATGTCTGTGTGAGAAAGGTCTCAACAGCTGCAGCTACCAGGTCACCACACAGACTGAGCAAGACACAAGATGCACAAATGTGCAGGAAACAGCAGAGTGGCAACTTGTTCTTGTGAGACGTGACAGGCAAGGGGCTCCCTCAAATTAGAAAACATACTCTATGCTCTTACGTGTAAGGCCACTGTGACCTTCAAAGTCTATGAGGTCATCTTTTTAATAAGTCAAGCTCATTAATCCAGCTTCAGCATTCAAGGTTTATGTTGCTTTGATTTGAGGTGAATACATGACGCCCCTTTTCCTCACTTGGTATGCATCAAAACTTGTAAGATGAAATCTAGCAGTGCTGGGGAAATAAGTCCTTTAATCACATGGGATTAGAAACCCTCCCCTCTTTCACTGTGTATCACTGGATAAACAGAGCAGGGGTGTCTATGTGCAAATGAGGCTAATGTAGATTCTAGAAAGCTCAAGGAGAATAGGAGCAGCTCAACATATGTGATGATCCACTGAAGGCAATGTGTGTGTGTGTGTGTGTGTGTGTGTGTGTGTGTGTAGAAATTGCCCCACAACAATCAGTGACATGGTGCCATCACACTTTCTGCTATTATTTCCGTTTTTCATCTGTGAATAAAAGATACTTGTGAACTTCCATGTCTTAATGTTCATGTATTTTTTTTAGCCTTAATGTTTAAGAAGGTGATTTAAAAACAGTCCAGTGAGCTGAGGAATGAGCTCAGGGGTCCATCCCTTGGTAGCATGTGTAATACTGTGGGTTCAGTTCCCAGAACTGCAGGAAATAAATAAGCCAACCACAAAACTAAAAGTAGTGCCTGAGAAAAGGTGAAAACGTCTCACAGGGAAGTTCACAACTGAAGGAGAGAGAAGAGCATGGAGTTAAGTAGAAAGGGGAGAGGGTTGTGATCAGAGGCGAAGCATAGGAGAGGCAATCAGAAACCATAGACTAGCAAAAACTCCAGTTCCAAGCAATGGATGCTGGTCAGTAGGGTTCAAAAGACCTTTAAAAGAGCACAGGCAATTGCCATTTCCCCTGGCTGCCTCCCTGTTTAACTGTACTTGCCCTCGATACAAAGATGCTACTTTTCTCTGAAGTCAGTCTGCCAAATATAAAGCCCAGTGCCAGGTATGGGAGGCATTTCTCCCTGAGTTGATCAGGGATGTCCCAGAGACCCCCAAAACAATACAAGCTTTTGTTATTGTCCTTGGATACCCACCAGCGCTTGGTGGTAAAACCTCCCTCCCCCATTGCTAAAGTCATCACAGGCTTTGGTCACAGGGTATGGAGAAATCTAGTTAGTACTGACCAGGAATCTTGCTTCCTATTGGCTAGCTGTCATAGTACTGGAAGTTGCAGTGCAGGCTGATGGGGCAGCATGAGTCATCAACAGTTTTACTCAGTTGTAAACCCTCTGAGCCTCAGTAACACCCAGCATGACAAGATACGTTCATGCGTGCAATAGTGGAGTGATTAAACTCTGCTTAGACCCATAGGCTTACAGCATGTTGTAGACAGCATGCACAATTAAAGCCTCTGGTTCATGTCTTTGCAAACAGATTTAGCACCATGGGCTAAAGAAAATGCAAGTTTAAATGATTTTACTACTTAACCTGGGAAGTGGTTGCCTTGCATGGTTATTTTGATATGATGGAGAACACGTTTACACAACCACACAGGAATCTGTTACATTTGAAATTTCCTGTGAGAGAATCATGCCGGCGTCTGGTCTGTGCCAGCGATAGACACTTGCTTGGTCGTGACCTGTGTCAGCAGCAAAGCCTATGACTATTTCCCTGTCTCATCTGCTTCTTTGGGTACCACTGACTCCTGTCACCCGTCACTTGTCTAGGGACGGCATAGTCATGGTGGCCCCTTCTGCTGTCTTCCATGCCTCGCCAGAAGCTCCCATTGATGGTACTCGGAAGGCACCCAGGAGATGCCAGCTGAGGGACACACAGCACACACACAGCACACACACACACACACACACACACAAAAAAAAAAACCTTGTGGGCAATGGCTGATAAAGACCATCAGTGCTTTCTACATGGGTGGACCCCAGGTGTATGGACAGATTAATAATTGAACTGTTGCAAACTTGTGAATTACTTTCATCAATTGCTTTTCTCTAATAGTATTGGAAATCCCCTCCTTATTCAACAAGATTCTCTGGGAAGAATCAAACTGGATTTAACTGGTTTAAAAAAATGCTGCAGTGCTTTGTGCATGTAAATTCCGAATTTTATTTCTCTGATACTTAGGAAGAATAACATTGAAAACAGAACGTGCATGACCTAACGATGATGGTGGGTTAGATGTTTGCTCTAAGGAAGGGAAGGATTTTGTTTGGCTTGCTGTCTTAGGTGCCCTGTGGATATTTTTAAACTCAATAAATTACATAATTATTAGGTGGCTAAGTTGATCATCAGAAAGATGATTAGCTCATTCTGTTCACAGCATTTAAGACATGTACACAGCACAGAAGGAATGAACTAAATTCAAAATATGTCAGTCACAGACTAATGACCGGGTGAGCTTGTTGTCATTTCTCACTCCCCCGACCCCCACTGAGAAGCCCATGGGAGTTGTACCTGTGTGTGTTCTCCGGTGTGCCTTCAGGTGAGAACTTTTTGTGTATACTTTGTTGCATCCTTCAAAGTCACATCTGTGAATGCGCCGTTTCCTGGAGTCCGGGGATTCTGATCGTCTCTGGCGTCTTGTGCTCTCAATACTAAATGGCGAGATTGAACTGCAAAAGAAAGAGCGTCATTACACGGGGAAGCACAGCCCTTCCTCCGGGGCCTTAGCAGGCCTGAGAACGTGGTCTTCGGCTCTGCGGTCTCATGGTCGCCATGGCCATACACACTGCCGTCATCTCCTGGATGCGTCTCAATAGCTAAAGAAAGCAGTATG
Source organism: Ondatra zibethicus (assembly GCA_004026605.1). Taxonomy (NCBI): domain Eukaryota; kingdom Metazoa; phylum Chordata; class Mammalia; order Rodentia; family Cricetidae; genus Ondatra; species Ondatra zibethicus. Next base: position 16,272 of record PVIU01009091.1, on the reverse strand, counting down.
GCTTCTCTTGGTTAACGAGTCCCAGGGAAAGAAAGGCAATGGGACAACAGCAGAGTAGGCACCGTGATGTGGGTGTGTGATCTCAGCAGGGGAGAGACCGAGGCAGAAAAAGCTGGAAGCCAGCATGGGCCACATACTAAAACCTGTTTCAAAAAACCCAAACCTACCAAGCCAACCTAATGGAACAAACCCATGAGAAAGCCAAGGGGAAGCAGAGGCAAGGACCCAAATCTCCCTTATCAGTGCTGAATTAACAGCTCGACTCTGAACACCTCGTCTTTCTAGAGAACGTTTTGGGAAGCCCTGCTCTTGATAACATCAATGCGAACATATTTAATAAGAGGGGCACCTGAATTGCATGCGGCATTACACGAACATGCACAACCACAGTGCGCATTTCAAAACAACTGAGGTCAGGGTGAAAGGAATAGCATTAGTACATCAACACCGTGACTCATGACAGCAATTTCTGTGCAGAGAAATGCACTTGAGATTTAACTTTCCTACTTGGTGGTTTTTTTTTCTTTTTTGAGGCGAGGAATAAAGTGCACTGTCTTTAAAGATTAGCTGTACTACTATTATGAGAAAAAGAGAGTTTAACAACGAAGTTTGGCCCAGACTTGCGTGTTGTTTCGCTTTAATGCCCAGTAGAAAAACAGGATTAGTTTGTAATGTCAGGTAATTCATTTACATGTACCTTTTTCAAACCTTAATCTTTTTTGATTGAGACAGAAAGAACATGACTCATCTTTTTATTAGCAACCCATGAAGTTCTCTAAAATTATAATGAAATAGGATAAAGAAGCAATCATTCCCATGTCTTCAAGTCACATTTACCATTACTTTCATTCTCTCTCTCTCTCTTCCCCATTCAGGTGTTTCCCTGTTTTTTTTTTTTTTTTGTTGTGAGATGCCTTTATTATTATGTGTCTATTATTAGTTATTCTATATGGCTCTAAAAATCAAAATTAAAATTAGTTTGTGGGGGGGAGTCAGGGCAGTAAGATGACCTGGCAGGTAAAAGCTCTTGCTACTGAGCCTGAACCTTGGAGTTTACATGGTAGAAGGAGAGAATCTGCTCTTGTAGGTTTCCCTCTGGTTTCCATGATCAAGCCATGGCACAGGAATGCACGCCTATGCACAGACATCACCCCACAGAAAATAAATGCAAGAAGTTTTTATTAGCAAACCAGCTCTTTTAAGAGCTGAACACTACAGATAAAGAGGCCACTTTGCTCTTAAATTATCACCTTGATTCTTTGTCCCCTTCCCAAAGAGAAGCCACTGTCCACTTTCTTTAGATGTTTCCGATTTAAACTTTTTTGCGGTTACGTATTCATTGTCTATGACACTATGTTACAAAGGTCCCCCTACACACAGCTCTCCATTGTGCTGAGCATATCTCTCCTGTATCCACTTCTCCTGAGTGTCTCACCCTCCTCCTGCTAGTACCTCTGTTCCACTTCTTAGTATCATATATTCTTTCTAGTTATATATACTTAAATATATTACTATACATATATATCCGCAATCATAGAAATTTATAATATGACTTAGGATCTTAATGCCTCGTAAGTCATGCCAATGACATCATTTTGCAAACTCTTCTATCTTTACCCTCAATCCTCCACCTTTTAAACAGGAAGCATTTGAGCTTAATCCACATGGACACAATACTGTAGTTCATTTCAGTGAGATGTCATCTGCCATAACTTATCAACTCTCATATGTATTTCTCCACATTTTAAACTCAAAATGAAGCTGCTTCTTGCAACTGGCAGATTATTGCAGGATAGCTGGCATCGTTTTCTTTATTAGAGGCACACAGAGTGATTGCAAATTTTACAGTGCCTATTCAATTTTGAAGAAGGATTGCTCAGCTTTTTCTGCAAAGGATTAGGTAGTAACTACTTTATTTCAAAGCTAAGGACCATAAAGTCTTATGCTGTAACTAATAAACTCTAAAATTCTCTCAGGAAAGCAACTATAGACAATATGGTAACAAAGGAGCACAGTTTCAATAAAGTTTTCTTGAGAAAAATAGTGTAATTGCCTGCATGTCATAGTCTGCTGGCTCCTCAATTATGGATTATAGAGATTGTTCAATAAACATGCACTCCTACACTTTAAAACCCCATCTCTTAAGTGACAAACAGGGACCGTTTCTTGTACCACATCCTTCCATTATGCTAGCCAACTGGTTTCCAATGCTTCCTTCTGGCATCTTCCTGTTTATTTTTCAAAGTGTCTTTGCTAGTCTACAAACAGGAGATTAGGCAGCCAAAGCTCCAGAGCAGTTAGGATCAAATATAAATGCTGTTTATCGAGCCTCAAACCGTTTAATTTGAGATCCACACTAGAGTGAAAGAACACAGGCTATGCTGGGGTAAGCCCCTTTCTAAAGCCTTCGTTATCAATCAGCGTGGATTTGTGGTTTTCCACATCATTGATTCAGTTGCTGGGACAGGAGCCTATTGTGAAAAGAATCAAAACAACGAGAAGGAATAGCTTTAGTCAGTCCTCAGAGTGACTCCAGTCCGGAGTGTGATTCCTGTGCGTGCCCTGATATGGCGAAAGCAAATCATTCCTTGAATATGTAGCCGTGAAAATAAACATAGATTTTGGCACTGGGAGCTGTATGAAAGAAAGTCCTTTATTGTGTGTGTGGGTTGTTTGACATCTTTCACAAATCAAGACAGTGATAGTATTTGTTTCCATGAAGTTCAAATTTAAGATCTATACTTATTCGTTAATATGCTATTTCCTACACATTAACATACAGAAGCTTAATGTCACCCCACACCAACCCAGCCGCACAGTTTTTGCCTGTGGTTGACTTTAGCCAGTTATTTTGCTAAGAATATGTGTATACCATGAGAAATAAACATAAATCTGATACCAAACCATCTACCAAATGGTCTTGAAGGGACCAGTGAAACGAGGCAGGACTACAATCCATCCACCGGTTAACTGGGTGGCGGCACAGAGAACAGAGGCTGCAGGGTGGGAGGAAACTGATTCACAGCAGCTTTGAATTCAAGGAAGGCAAAAGCGTTAAGTGGACGGCCTTCACGTTCAGCCCCTAGTCTTTGGTTTTCCTCATTCTGAAGTATACTATTTTTTAAATGTTATGAAGAACAGCCATGTAAAGGAATTGGTACACCAAAAACAAGGTATAAAATGCTTTTTAAAGGTTCCTGATTGAGGGGTGGAATGTAGAAAAACTGGTTCTGGGGGCATCCAGTGGCTCTTTCTTTGTCCCTAGTTCCCTGTTCTCAAGAGAGCAGGCATTGTCAGCAGACACAGAGGAAGTGCCCTTTTAAGCTGACCCACTGGGTCCTACTGGATCTCCTTTGCAGGAAGGTAGTGGGACTGTGGCTGAAGAGGACCAAGCAGAATGCAGACAGAACCTACCTAGGACATCCCAGTGTTATGCAGGACTGGACTGTCTGGAAGCAAGGGGGAAATCCACAGTTAGCAGGCACTGTAGGTGGGCTACAATGCAGGCAGGATTTGGCTGAGCCAATTCCATGACCAAATTCAGTACCATGTTGTCAAGGTACTGGTACCATGTAGTTTGACATTTATTTATACAGCCTAGGTTGTTGTGACCATTTAAGAAATGAATCATAGGAAGGTATGCCTGCTTCATTTCACATATAATTTTGGGTGGAACAATGAATCCTCATTTGCTCATTTGATTGTTATGTCTTCAGATAACTGACACCCAATCCTCATTCCTTTGTCTCCTTCCCGAAGCTTCATATTTTAAATGGGGCTGGATATCGGGGATTCAGGGTTAACTATCAACAAACACACACATGTAAATGTTACTGTTCATGGCACTGTTCAGGAGCATGACATCCTCAAACGCAGCCACGTCCCCTGTGAAATGTGTGTCTGAGACTGATAAGTGAAAAGCAGATTCTCTCCTGCAGGGATCCAGGTAAGTAGGAAGGGGTGCAAGGGTGACCCTGATCCCAGAGCACTGCCCCATAGGATCTCATTCTGGGACTGCCTGTAAGCATGGGTGTCTTTCTCGCAGAACGGTTCTTAGTCCCCTCCTGGTGTTTCTACTCTAGTCTTCATGTGCCTTGTTTCAGAGAAATGTGCCCACTGGTTACACAACATTGAGGCTCCAAGCTGGCTTTGTGCTTCACAAGTCGGGCTTGTTTTTAAGAATGTAAATGTGCAAGTTACTACTGCATGGTAGGTACAGGATTATTTCAGTTCTACTTAGCAATAATCTTTATGTTCGAAATTGCTGAGATAAGACTGTTGGTACTGTGATTGCAAGTTCAGTACTAAATACATCAAGAGCAGTGACGGTAGCTGGCCAGATGGCTCAGTGGGTAAGGTCAGTTGCGGTGCAATCCCAGAGATCTGAGGTCAACACCTGAAACACACTTAAAGGTGGAAGGAGAGACAATTCCACAAAGTTGTCCTCGGACCCCCACATGCATGCTGTGGCATATGCACCCCCCTTCATACACATGTGCACATGCACACAACACACAAACACACACACACCACCAGCAGCAAATCAACAACAACCATAATAAATTATATATATTATATATATAATATATATTAAAAGCAATAATTCATGCCCTCTCCATTTCCCAGGAGGCTGGCGCACTTAGAGCAGTTGATGCATGCCTGAGGGGGCTTCCAAGTGCTGTGTGGCAATTTTGGAACCTGTGAGAACAAATGAGCAAGTCATGGCTTCAGCAGCAGCACAATCCTGCTTGGAGTGGCAAGTTAAATTAGAATTAAATCCGGAGAGGCCGGGAAAGTCACACTCAGAAACAGCTCCATTGAAACGGAAAGCGCAGCATGGCTGCCATGAAAAAAAATCAGGGTTAACTGTACTCAGCAGGTAATAATAGACCATTTGTCAAGAGTGACCTCACTGTGATGAGATGCTCTCCACTGAAATTAGAGTTCCTAAAGGAGCTAAAAAGAAAGAGATGAAGGAGGGAAGGAAGGAAGGAAGAAAGGAAGGAAGGAAGGAAGGAAGGAAGGAAGGAAGGAAGGAAGGAAAAGAAAAGAATAAAAGGGGCCTGGACATCGCTTCTATGCTAGGAGGAAGACACACACATCAAAACATAAAAACTAGGAGGAGAAAACACTGGAATGGACGGCACACACACACACACACACACACACACACACACACACACAGAGTAGTACTGCTGAGCACATTGGTAACAGTGTCTATATACAGAACACGTAGAACGCTCTGCTCTGCAAGTTTCAAAGCCATCCTGAAGTTCACACCAGTGTCCAATCTTGTACAGGAAGAAGCTGAGGCATCCAGAAGTGAAGCCAAAAAAAGGTCAGAGCACATGTCCGGCTGTGGGCCCCAGAAGCTGACTTTGGAGCGCAATGCCAGCTGTTACTTCCCACTTCAGGGGACAACGTCTTGGACATCACAAACCAGCATATGAGAAGAACGTAAAAGAAAAAGAAATATCACTAAAACAACAAAATAATATTTATCACTTAAAGTTTTGCTCAAATCCAATTATGTGAAGCAGCAGCACACAGGACCATTTCTGAATGTTGCTTGCTTCAGAAGAATACACTGTTCAGTTGAGAACTAGAAGGCAGATTATTCTGGAAACACTACCAGGGAGGTATAGGGTACATTGCTATTATTCTATTGAATGAAACACTTTAACGTTTTAACATTTATCTATTGGTTGATTATGGATGGGGGTGCATCAGATGGTATACTTGTGTAAGTCAGAGGCTAATTTGAGGGAGTTGATTCTTTCCTTCAACTATGTGGGTTCCAGGAATCAAACTCAGGATTTCGGATGGGATATTAAAAACATTTACCCACAGAATCATCTCACTGACCCCAGGAAATACTTTCTTAAAGTTGCAGTAAAGTGTCTAATCACTCCCAGAGACACGTTTTCTAAAGGCAGAGACCTACAGTGGCGTGAATCAAGGGCCAGTGATGAGCCAAGTCCCTCCCATCGCTGCTGTTCATTTACAATGCTACCCAAAGGAAATCTGAGATGAATTGAAGCGAACAATAAAGTTGCCTTAAGGAAACTGGACATGTGTTTTTGAAAGGACATTTTCTAATCCTTCCAGTTTATATTGAATAAGACATTGAGAGCCACAGAAAATCAGAATTACGGTAGAAAAAAAGAACAACTTCCAAGTCATTGAATTAAAACCACCACCTTGGTAACACATTATCAAAGTCACAGATGACCAAGAAAAGGCTTTAAACTTACCAGAATTTAAATCTTACAAGGAGACAACAACCCCCCCTCCCCACCCCACACGAGGCTCCTGGCTTCTCCTTAACCATTAGGCAGCTACAGATGTCTCTGCTCTCACCAAACTGAGTCCATGCCTTTCCTGGGCTGTTAACTAGGAAAAGGTGTGATTTAGAGCCAGCCCCTACCCTGGAGACTACACTCCACCCCTTCTCCCCATAGCATATCCAGTACTACAAAGCGCTCTCCTTGCTGTGTGTAGTTTCCTAACTGATCCAAATTTTAAGATTTGAAGTTGTCACTGTTTCTAGCAGCTATGACTCAGAAATCATCCCACTTCATGTTAGAACCCGAATTTAATATTCTCCCAGAATGTGTACACTGAGAATAACCTGCGGTCTAAATCATCGGGACGCTCAGTCTCACAGTCGCAGACTGAACTCCTGGCATTTTCCCGGCTGAACAGAATATGCCTTGAATGTATTTCTAACTATTGTTTTCTTTTAATAAACAGAATCTCTTACAAAGTTGGCAATTTTGTCAAGAAGACAATGGCTTTAGACGTGAGTCCCTTGAGAGACTGGGGGACTGTGGGTCTGTTCACAGTGGATCATGGTTGGCTTCACTGTAAAGCTGCCACGGGGCATTTTCCCACACTGTTCTCTAGACTGGCCAGTCACTACAAGCTCCCGTAGGTCAAGCTCTCTGCTTTAGGCGCTTCGTGTTTTAGCAAAGGAAGACGAAGCTGTGTCAAGAAATAAAATGCTTTAAAAAAAAACTGGATCACTATGAGATGATGACCAGCTATGATTATTACATTTGTTTCATCAAACTTTTATGATCCAGCTAGACTAACAGTTGAAATGATTGTTTCTGAACAACGAAAGGAAGATCTCTTTTAGATAGCATCTATTCAGTCATCAACTTCTGTGAAAACACTTTCTTGCATTGCAAAGACTCTACTCCCCAAATCACTTCATCATACTGGGTGAAACATCTGCTCTCGACTACTACGGACTTCCAAGTGTGCAGGACACACCCCGGCATGGGAGACAGATAATCTGCTTGAATATTCAGAAGGGCTTTTCTACAGAGACTCTTCAGAAAGCAGAGACCTTTTAGGCCAGCAGTTGTACCTTGGTGGATTATGAGAACGTAAAAAGAAGAGAAACAAAACAAACCTTCAGGTCAAAGTAGGATTAGAGGGAATTATTTTAATCCAAATGCCTTTAAGTCAAGCCCCATCCTATCCACTGTGGTCTACATCCTACTGACTCCTGCTGCCTTATTTATTAACCCTCATTTATTTATTGTTAGGGATTCAATCCAGGGCCTCGTGTGTGGTAGACAAACTTTTTACAACTGAATTATGGACCAACAGAAGCGCAGGCCTTCACGTCTTTCTTACCCATGTAGTTTTTGAACATACCGGGTTTTGAGATCCTCTAGACTCATGATGGTTTAAGAGAATGAATTCTCTTGGGTTTGTGGTGATGGCTCAGTGAATAAGAATGTATACTGCTCCTGCTGAGGACATGGGTTCGGTTCTCAGCACCTACACCGGGCAGCTCAGAACCATCTGTTAACTCTAGCTATCTGATGCCCTCTTCTGATCTCTGAGGGCACATGTCCTTATCCCCAGCCCCATCATTAAAAATTACATCTAAAAAGATTTTCTTTATTTGGCTAAAGACAACAGCTTAATTTTAAGCTGTTTAAGCATGAAGACATGACCTCATCCATAACTCTCTATTATCAACAAATGTTTGAAAGACCGAAGAAGAAAAGGAGGCAAGAAGGACTTTGGGGACCATCCTAGGACCTGTGACATCATCAGGTGTCTTAATGCAGGCCTATGTATGTATCCCAGGCCAAGATAGGATAGAATGATAGCATTGTTAAGCAAAAGCCCAGGATAGCCACAACAATCCTGTATAATAAAAGAACTTCTGGAGGCATCACTAACCCTGACTTCAAACTCTACTACAGAGCTACAGTACTGAAAACAGCCTGGTGTTGGAATAAAAACAGTCAAGAAGACCAATGGAACCAAATCAAAGACCCAGATATTAATCCACACACCTTCAAACACCTGATTTTTGACAAAGAAGCAAAAAATATCAAATGGAAAAAAAAGCTTATTTAACAAGTGGTGCTGGCATAACTGGATATCAACATGTAGAAGAATGAAAATAGACCCATATCTTTCACCATGCACAAAACTCAAGTCCAGATGGATCAAAGACCTCAACATAAAGCCAGCCACACTGAACCTTATAGAAGAGAAAGTGGGAAGTACACTTGAACGCATTGGCACTGGAGACCACTTCCTAAATATAACCCCAGTAGCACAGACACTGAGAGAAACAATTTTATAAATGGGACCTCCTGAAACTGAAAAGCTTCTGTTTTAAATAATAAAACAGGTAGATCTTTCCTTCCAATGAGATACTTTAACACAGCCATAAACTAACACTTTTGACACGCCATTAAAACAGGTTTCCATCTATTTCACGCTGGTTGTTAACCAGGCCTATGTCCCACTAGAGATTTGTTTTACTGAAGAGTACTGACATTGTGGCAGCTAACTACCTCATACTTGGCTTACATAAATTATTGAAAAGCTTTTATTGCTCACATGAGGCTACATAAATAAGAAGACCAAGTAGGGCTCCTTGGTAGTTTTCCACATGAGAGTTTTATCACTGGGATGACTGTCATATGCCACACGCACCTACTGTCCCTACCACAAAATTGTCACATATTTGAATTTCGGAGAAAAACAGAAGTTTTCAAATCAGACAGAGAAGGATATTATACCTGCTCTTTTTTTTTTCCATTCATGAAAACTTTAACCTTCAAATAATATGCCAAATTAACAGTGCTACAGTAGGATGGTATATCATTATGGCCCAATTTCATGCTTGGAAGACATTTAGAAGATAAAGAAACAGGTTTTTTAAGATTAATCACTATCCTAAGGGCATATAGCTAACCAATGGCAGACCCATCTTCTTGATCTGTCCATACTAACACTCTTCTTAGTATCAAAAAAGAGCAGTTTAGTAACACCTTTGTTCTTTTTTTCATCAGATACTACTATAAATCTCACAAGTGTGTATATATATGTGTGTGTGTAGATATATACACATATACATGTATACATATTGGCACAATGTATATGTACACACATATATGTATATGCATATATACATATATATAGTTTTGGTTGTTAGGAAACTTGGGCAAAATAGAACAGGGATTTTGTTTGGAACAAATACTAGAACATTTTAATTTCTAGTAGTAAGTTTTTATTAAGGATTTAGTTTATGTTTCGTGTGTGTGTGTGTGTGCACTTACATGTATGTAGGTGGCCGCACTTACATGTATGTAGGTGGCCATAGTGGCCAGCAGAGGGCAGCAGATCTTCTGGAGCTAGAGTTGTAGGCTGTTGGGCCGCTACTGATGTGGGTAGTGGGCACTGATCCCTGGTTGGCTGCAAACCTGCTGAGCCATGTCTCCAGCCTCTTATGGAGCAATTTTTAACTGTTTACATCATGAAATCCTACTATAAATAGTTGATTTATTAACAGATGAGAAAGCGAAAATAAAACAAAAATAAGGTACTCTTTAAAATCAAGAAGAGAAAACACAAAGTGAAGCAGAAAAATCGGAATTCTGAAGTTTAACTTGTGGGTCTCCAAAATGTTATGAGCAACAAGCTGCTTTCATTAGCATTAAAGAAAACAAGAGTCTTGATTTTTGTGAAAGAAGCTGTACAGGACAATGAACACAAAGCCATGATGCAAGGCTCATAATTTATTAGCTAAGTTGTCTTTAATATTTCATCGCTGGTGTTCACATGCCCCCAATTCAACTTCATATTTAATAGTGACTACTGCATAGGCTTTAATGTAGATTAACTTAGGGCTACTCAGTATTGACCCAATGTTCAATATGTGCTCTGCACTCCAAACTGTGTGCTCCTCCTCCCTGCTTGGATTATGGGCACATTGAGAAGACATAATTTACAAGCCATAAAAGGCACTCTTCAGTATCACTAAGCACACTCATGACATTACACTATCAATTTGGTTCCAAAACATTGCCATCACCTTCAGGGAAAACCCCCCACTCATCAGGTTTCTTATCCAGCAAACTTATTTTGCTTCTTGACATTGAACACAAACAGAATAACACTATATGGCTTTTTATGTTTCTTTCATTCGGCACAGTTTTCTGAGTCCAACCATATTTTAGTTTTTAGTGCTGGGGATTTAAAACAGAGAGTCTTATATACACTAGGATGATAGGTGATTGTTCTACCACTGAACCCCATCGCTAGTCCAGTTTCAGCAAGTACCAACACTTCCTTTCTTTTGAAAGTCAATATGTACACACACACACACGCCTTAGCTGATGGGTGCTTCTGCTGTTTGGCATGTGTGAATGCTGTACATGTTTTTATATCAAAATGTTTTCAAATCTCTTGGTTGTATTCCCATGAGTAAGCCTTCTATGCCATCTGCTAAGACTGTATTTAATATATGAGGAACTGATGACAGTGTCTCACAGTGGCTGCTGTGTGACATTGCCAGAATTGTAAGAAAGTCCAACCCATTATTTCTGGAGTGGTGTGCATGTTAGGCATGGTATTATAGATAGCTCTGACTAACCTGGCGTCTCAGAGATTCCTTCCTACTTTCTCTGAAAAGGTTTGCAGCTTCAGCTCTTGCATTTAGATCTATAATCCATTTGGAGTTTATACATGGTGTAAGAAAGAAAGGAATCCAGGCTGGAGAGATAGCTCAGCTGTTAAAGGATAGTCTTGCAACCAAAGTGACAAGAAAGAAATCCAATATGTTTTGTTACATGTCGATATCCTATCCCAGTGCTTTGTAGAAAATATTACTCTTCCCTCATTGATTTGACTCTTGTGGAAATCAGTTGGCCATAAATGAGAAGGCTTATTTGTGGAATCTGCTTGCATTACACTGATATGTATAACTATCCCCATATCAAATTGTTTTAATTTTATAGTTTTGAGATAAATTTTAAAAGGTGAGCTATCAACTTCCTAAATTTATTCCCCTTTTCCATACAAAAAAATCGGTGTTAACCAATTTCTACAGAAGAGAAAACAGATGCAGTCTGGATGGTGGATGCATTAAATCTGCAAACCAGTTGGTTTGTTGTTTATTTTCTGGGTATGGATGGTTTGTTCGTATGGATGGCCATATGTGCCTAGTGCCCATGGAAGCTGGAGGAGGGCAGGAGATCCCCTGAAGCCAGAGTTATGGATGATTGGAAGCCATTGTGTCGGGCTGGCAACTGAACCTGAACCCCGAGCCTTTGAAGAACAGTCAATTCCCTGAATCACTGAGACTTCTCTCCAGCCCTACAGGTCAGTTTTTAGAGTACTGCCATCCAATTTTTAGAGTAAATTAAAATTTTCAATCATGAACACGGGACTCTCTTCCCATAAGCTCATTTTTACATTTATTTGTGTCTGAAATGATGCACTTGCCATGGTGAGGGTGGAGGCCAGGGACAACCCATGAGACTTGCCTCTCTCCTTCTCCCATGTAAACTCCTGGCATCTAACTTAGGTTGTCAGGCACCCTTGCCAGCTGAGCCATCCTCATCCCCACCCTCCACTAAAAATGTTTTAAATGATGCTCTGTGGTTCCTAATGTTCAACTTACACTTGATTTGTTCAATGTATTGCTCGGTGTTTTCTTTTATTCTGTGCTACTGTAGATGGAACTGTTCCCTTACTTTCATCTTTGGATTGCCCATTGTTAGGGTACACAGATTTAATTGATGTTTTGTGCATGATCTTGTCTTCTGCTACTTCGCTGAGCCTATCTATCTGTTAGCTCTAATCATTTCTCGGAGAACCCTTTAGGTTTTCCTACATATGATATCTTGCGTCAGTTGTGAATAGAGATAACCTGGATTTATTATTTATTTTTAAATTGCCCTTGGCTAGACTGCTGCATGAAAGCTGTAAATGCGGACATCATTGTCTTGATCTTTCAGTGTTTCATCTATGTGATCTTTTATCCTGTCATCCTGGCTGTTAGATGTGAGTCTTTCATACCTGGTCCTCCTGAGGATGGTGACATTCCCTTGCATTCTGACTGTGACATGTGTTTTAATCATGAAAGGATGTTAGATTTTTATCAGGTGCCTTTCTTCATGGAGAGAGCTAATCATGGGTTTTTGTCTTTCTTTCTGCTAATTTTGTGTGCTGTGCTAGTTTTCATGTTAAGAGAGCCTCACTTCTGGGTTGACTCCACTCATTCTGGTCTACAATGCTCTATGAGTTTTTGCATCAGTTTACTAGGGTTTTCTTGGAGGCCCTGGAGTTTGTAGTAGTAATGTATATTGGTGTGGTTTATTGTGGTGTCTTTGGTTTTGGTGCTGAGGCAATGCTGTCCTCGTAGGAGAAGCTGGGAAGCATTCTGCTTTCCTTGGAGTGTGAGTTCCATGTTTCATTTGCATCTTGACTCATTCCTTAGTAGCTTGGCTGTACTTATTTGTGAATATTTGTCTGTCCTATTCAAATGCATTCTGCAACTACTCACTTCTGCAGAGTTGTTATTTCTGACATGCCTCTCCTCACCCAGGACATCTCCTTTTTTTCAAGTTTTGGGGTCACGCTCCCTACCAAACGCACAGACCTGGCGACTCAGCTAAGAAGAAGGTCCATGTAAGCAGTTTTCAAGTTTTGAATGGCTTCTCTATTATTGACTTTTTAAAATTCATTCTCCCCAATTATTGGTAAAAGACTGTCCATAGTTGTCAGGCTGAGAGTATTGTGAGATATTGTTTAACTTTTAACATGTCCTAAGCTGTTTACAGTATATTCAGTGTACACCATGACAAACTCGGGGAATGTAATAATGGCTGATATACATATACACTTTGGAGTCTATCATAAAAATAACATAAAGATTGGCAGGGTAGATAAATCTTATTAGCAGTATCATAGGTGAGAAATAAGTAAGAAAGAGATTCTTAGAATTGCTAAGTGCTTAGTCAGTGAGTCTTACTAGCTCTAGCCCACGCATTTCTTCCCACATCACATCTTTCCTATGGAAGGGATGGAAAATAAGATGAAAACAGCAAGTACCATTTTTTACCAATGATTAGTGTTTTATGCCCTATTAATTTTTTAACCTGATCTTTTCATGCTAAGAAAATCAGTAAGGATGGAGTAAAATACTAGTTACTTATAAATATTTTTCAATTTAACTTACTCAATTAAACAGTTATTTCCTGTGAGTCCATCACAGGAAAGAAGACATCTATCTAAAGCAACATCAGAGAGTTTGTAAGCCAATGAGGTGTGACATTTGGTCAGTTGTCTACCTTAAATATCTGAAATATGACTCAAGTCTGTGCTAATATATGGCAGTCAGGCAGTGCATGCTCTCAGGGCTATCTCTGGAGCATTAATTCTGATGTTGAACCCATCACTTTCTTCAGATGGCATCTCCCAGATAATCACACAGCAGCCACGTGAGTGTTTAGAGGCCTCTTTTCCCCCACAAGGCTGAGAAACTCTTGCAGCCTCCTCCTCTCTGCCTGAGGCTTCCTCTATTTTTGAAAAATGTTTGGCTCCTCTGTGCTTTTGATGGTCCAACCCAGCCCCGAGCTCTCTTGGTTTTCTTGAGTACTTTGCTTTTCATCACTTCTCTGGTTTCTCCCTCATCCCACACCAAGTGTAAGCAAGAGGAAAACAACAAACTCCTTCCCTTGGCATGGGCAGCAGCTTTCCCTACCCATAGCCCTGGAAGAAAAGTCTCATTCCAGGGGCACAGGGCTTCTGCTCACAGTCCACTGTTAGGCATGTCAGAGACATACTTTCTGCACCAAGAGTGTTGCTCTGGAGGAATCTGGTGCCAGCTGTGAAGATAGTGCCATTTTCTCCAATTTACTGAGTATGTGAATCATAATTGTACAAGCTATAAAAGTGGTATGCAATAAAGAGAGGTGCAGTCAAGCACCATGGGTGTCAAGGGAAAGAGACTCCTATGTCTCTATGGGAAGAGCAGGGCAAGCTTAGTGGAGGACACCAAAGAATGAGATTTGACTCTTGGTGAGGGGATGCATCTGTGGTCAGCAGTGAATGAAAGGGAAGAGAGAATTGATCATTATGAAGGAAGAAGAACTTACATATTTCACCTGGACCCCGAATTGTCTCCTATGCAGGATTCGTATGGGATGAACGGGTCAGGAACTAGTATATCCAAGATAGCCAAGCCCAGCTCAAATGGACTCTGAAGAGTTGCTTAACGAGCTTTCATTTCCCAGGCTCTGAAAATGGGTCATGATTTTGTTTTTATCTTTACTTGTTGAGGTTCGGGAGGGACCTTCTGTCTTATAGAAGTAGGGTTTGCCGGGGAAGGAGTGATTTAAGCTAAGGCTTTTATCAACGAGAGGGTCATCTACTGTTACCATGGAAGGACATGATTGAAGCAAAGTTGTGTCCTCAAATCTGAACCAGAGGGGCCAGTTTCCCAGGCTCCATAAGTCAACTGTCAGCTGTGGGTGTGGATAATGGGGAAGGAAGAGTGACTCAAGTTGGTTACCCTGGGTGACCAGGATAAAAGTAACGTCATTAGCCTGAGCTGCAGGGAATAAGACACCTTGGGAGAAGCTAACGAGAAAAGTTACCCTGTATGTAAACAGTAGATTTATGTCTCCAAGACAATGGGGCAGCACTTGCTTTTCATCTTCCAGACAGGCAATAATTTAAGAGAGTCATCTAAACTAGGTAATAAAGAAGGATTTTCAGAGATAGCTTGAATGTGTTTTATCAAAGAAAGCTCATAAAATAAACCTAATGGTAATGGAATTTCATTAAACACTATCCAATGTATAGTTCTAAAGGCCAGGTACTTTGTAAAGAAAATTAGAGTAAAAACACACAGTTTTTGTTTATTCAGTCAATTAACGTTCATTAAATTCTTCCAGGGATATTGCTGGGTTTATGGTTGGCAGTTTACATACTTGATGAACTAGGTGATTGCTTTTCTGATTGGTTTTAATTATCGGAGTTTGTTTTCCAGCACCTCAGAGAGATGCACTTCTGTATAGGGAAGGACATAGGGATGAAAGAAATGGGCTCAGAGCCTATGATGGCCCGAGGCAGGTGACTGAGTGTTCTCTATGTCCCTCCACTTGAACTAGTGGACAGTCAGGATGATGGAAACTAAGAACTACAAAGCCAGGGATCGTGCTGGCATGTCCTCAGTCATGTCTTAGAAGACTGTTAGCTCTTCTATGCTTTGGGCTCTTTTCCCATGTGACAATAATACCTATGCCTTGTGGGGTCCTAGAAAGACTTAGGCAATCGTGCAGGTGGGCACGTGGGTACTTGGGAAATGACAGATATTTCTGTGCCATTTCATGCTAATTATGTACCCCCTTAACAAGGTAGGCAAGACCCGGAGCAATTCAAGCAACAAGCCCAAGCATACAGATACGAAGAGGTAGGTGCTGTCTTTCCAATATTTGTTTGCCCAAGCACCTAGACCATTGACTCACAGCTACATGCTAACATTTTAAGATATGCATTCCATGTTGGTGTTGCAGCCCCTCTCCTGACCTCTGTGACACGTTCCCTTCCCCGAGTGGCCTTGCTCCTCACTCCTGGGTTCTGTCCAGCAGGTGCCATAGTTCACCTTTCTAAAACCACACTAGTGAATCTCAAGACCTCTCTCTCCCAAATGAACGAGGCGGTGTTTAATCTGCCATTTGTGTGCATCAAGGAGGCAATTCTAATATAAAATGCGCAGGGCCAGATGCGGTGGTACACATCTACAGGCCCAGCACACAGGAGACTGGGGCAGATACACAACAAAGGCTTGCCTGGGTTAACGATCAAGACCCATCTAAAGCAAAACACAAGCCCAATTTGGCTTCTTCAGTTTTCTCCACTTCGGGAAATAACTGTTATTTTCCTGGCAGTCTGAAACAAAAGCTGGAGCCCTCTGTGATTATTATTGTTTTCTACCACTTC
>PVIU01009090.1:0-78664 GCA_004026605.1 Ondatra zibethicus | reverse complement strand
TTGTTTTCTTCTATCACTGAGTTTATTTTCTCTATCGTGTCTTCTGCATCTGAGATTCTTTCTTCTATCTCTTGTATTCTGTTAGTTATACATGTCTGTGTGGTTCCCATTCGTGTATCCAGATTTTCCATTTCCCGCCATCTCTCGGTTTGTGTTTTCTTCATTGCCTCCATTTCAGTTTTCAAGTTTTGAACTGTTTCAGTTACCTGTTTGATTGCTTTTTCTTGGTTTTCTAGGGTATCTTTGAGGAATTTATTCATTTATTCAAACTTTTTGTTAGTTTTCTCATCCCTTTCGATAAAGGAGTTTTTCACCTCTTCTTTAAAGGACTCTATAATTTTCATAAAGCTACGTTTAAAGTCAATTTCTTCTACTTCATCTGGGATAGGTTCCTCGGGCTTTCCTGTTCCATAATCGCTGGATTCTGGTGTTATCATGTTGCTTTTCAGGTTGTTGGACGAATTCTTTGATTGGCGCCTGCCCATCTCTTCTGAGAGCTGCCCGCTCTGCTCCGTTCGGCTCCGCTTGGCTCCCGGGGTCAGGGTCCAGTTGAATCCGCGGAAGCAGGGTCCAGATGACTCCGCGGAAGCTGGTTGGGCGAGGTTCCCAGTCCCAAGGGCAGGCCTACTGAGGGTTGCCCGCTCCACTTGGCTCGGCTCCGTGGGACAAAGGAGGCCCCCTAGCAGGGGACTCGCCCTTCCCCCAAGGCCTCAGCCCGGGTACGCCGAGCTCGGGCGCAGCCGGGACCACGCAGATGAGAAGGGATGCCCGGGGGCGAGTAGGGTTGGGACAAGCAGCCGGAATGTTTTCTTTACCTCACACCCTCACCAGCATAAGCTGTCATCAGTGTTTTTTATTTTGGTCATTCTGACAGGTGTAAGACAGAATCTCATAGTTGTTTTGATTTGCTTTTCTCTGATGGTTAAGGATATTGAGTATTTCCTTAAGTGTCTTTCAGTCATTTTAGAATCATCTGTTGAGCGTTCTCCATTTAGGTCTATACCCCATTTTTTATTGGATTATTTTTTCTTTGTATGACCAATTTCTTGAGTTCTTTGTATATTTTGGAGATCAGCTCTCTGTCTGATGTGGGGTTGGTGAAGATCTTTTCAACTTCTGTAGGCTGCCATTTTGTCTTGTTGACTGTGTCTTTTGCTTTACAGAAGCTTCTTAGTTTCAGGAGGTCCCGTTTATTAATTGTCTGTCTCAGTGTCAGTGCTACAAGGTTGTATTTCCTCTCCTTCATGGAAGCACTTTTTAAGCAGTAAGAAAGTGGAAGGGAAATCTACCCTGGCATCTGCGATCTGTGAAATTCCACATTACTGGACACCTCTAATAACGAAAAGCAAGAGGCTAAAATAAGGATAATTTAACAGACAGACTTTTCCTGGCAGAAATGTTTATCTCACCTATGCAATGTTTTAGTTAGAACTCTTATCTTAACACCCTATTTATCTTAGCACCACTTATATCCTGAATGGATTAAAAAACTGAGTAGAGTTTTTCAAAAAGTTCCAAAAGTATGTAAAGATTTAACAGAATGTTGGCCATATCTAGATGTCTTCCTGCTAGGAATCCCAGTAATCACAAGAGGCTCTTTGAATTGGGAAGGGAAGAAATTCTCACCACCTCTCCATTGCTAAGATGATAAGAAAACCTATGTGTCAATCTTAAATGTAGTTGTAGAGAAAAAAGCAAACTATTTTTTATAGTGATGCAATTAACTACCCAGAAAAGGTATCAAAAACTTCGCTATGAAACACAACTTTTGTTGAAATTGAATGGTAGTTTCATGGTCATTTTGCTTCTAAAAACTTCATTTTTTGTAACAGGTTTATGGAGAAGGCAGACTGAGTCTGTAGATAACAAGATGGCAGGGGAATGGGGTAATTTAATCCAGAGTAGGATATTTGCCCTTTGTGAATTGGTCATTTTTCTGGACATATAACAAGTGCGTTCTAAAAATTGAAAGTCAGATTGCATGAACATTGCTTCCAGCATTAATAAATGTAAGAGCAAGTAAGGACAGAAAATAAAATCTTAAGCTTTAGTTTGAAGCAAGAAAACAAATGCAGGGTCAAAGATTTCTTTGAAGCAAGTTTCTGGAGATGAGTTTGAAATGGTGGCTAGCAATATCTGTGTTTACTCAGAAGTTGATGCCAAAATAGACATTCATAAGCAAGTTGTTTAGGAAGAAGAACTCTTGGGATGAAGATTTATGAGGGACTATGTTAAGAGAAAGAGATTACCTGAACTGGGACACCATTGCAAAAGGCCTTGTCTGACTCAAATGGATTGTCCTACATGAGTGGGTCTCCAGAAGTAGGATGGGCCTTAGATGTTACAATGAAGTAGGGTGCTCAAGAAATTCATGGGGATAAGGCATCAATTTTTATAGGTTAATCAGGCTATAACTTCTCATTGGGCTAAGTTCCTGTAGGTAGGGAATGAAATCTTGTATTTCAGTGGAGTTTCTCCTGAACATACCATTTAAAAGTGTTCACTTTATATGAAAATAAAAACATCTAAAAACACAGAGTCTAAAATTACAAGAATCAGCAGCCCCAAGTTCCCCAAAAGGAATATCAGTTATTTGAAAGCGTTATTTTATTTTCATCAAAAATTTTGGTGCCATGTATTCAACTTATTAAGAAAACACAACTATTATTTATCTGGACAATGTTCTGAGCCAGAGGGTTCCCACCTCATCTTTGCTAAGCTGATGCCATCATGAATGTACATGTGGCATGTTATGGTTTGTGTATAGCTTTAATTTTAGCACAAAGAATGCAGACACTGGTGGATACTTGTAAAGTTCAAAATCAGTTTGGTCTACACAGCCAGTTTCGGAGCATACCAGGGCTAGAAAGTGAATGAAAACTTTCTGCCTTACCCCAAAATGTACACTTAATTGACAGTCTATATAGCAGCTTCTTCCGTGTGGTATGGTAGTCAGCTCATGATCTTGCTACCACGGACGCCTTTCTGTTTCGGAGAGGGTAACATATTCCATATGCTAATTGGGAAGATCCACATCAGAAGAACAAGCATTCTTCCTATTCATCTTAAGAGTGTAGTATTTGCTGAAGCACTATGGCAGGAGAAGCAGCTCTATTTTCATTATATATGGATTCCAACTGAGACACAAAGCATCCAATGTAAAGCTGCTACCAAGTTTAGCTGCTCTTTTGAAGTGATGGTGTTATACAGGCAGTTGTTCAATAGATTTGACTTGGCTTCCAAATGCTAATTGTGTGCATCTCATTGCACCTCTGTGTTCAGCAATGTTAAGCTGGTAAACTGAAGTTTATCATGCTGGAGCTATTACAATCAAAGAAATCAGGGATATTTCCTGGATAAACATGTACTAAACATTTGCCAATATTTCACTGTGTTTGGGGGAACTGAGTTCTCTGTGATGGAAAATTTAGATATTACCTGAGTGGATAAGACCTTGTGCTGCTTGTGTTATACATAGTCTACTTCAAAAAAAAGTTACTGTTCATGATCCCCATAATGAGACAGATAGCTAATGACACAGTCTAACTGATGTCACGTAGCAGAGTTATTTTATTTCTTATGTTATCATTGCTTCTTTTGTTGTACATACTCTCAGCTGCATATTAACTTTCAAAAGCTCAAAAAATTGTCCATAGTTCACAGAGAAATGAACATACCTTTGTCCTACATCCCTTTGTCTTCAAATATTTCCTTTCCTATGTCCATGACTCAATATCCAGCCAACTCATTTATAATAGTTTAAGTATTTGTATTGCAGGCCTCTATGTTTTGTGTGGATTATAGGTGCCTTACACAGTATAAAGATATTTCCTGTTCGAGTGACTTTCATAGACAGCTCTTGGGGAAACTTGGGCAGTTGTCATTAAACTCTTTTCCTCTCAAGCTTGTACATTAAAATGGAGAACAATGAGTGTGTTTGGCATTTTGATCCCACTGCTGTCTAGTTATAAAGCAGCTACCTCAACATACAACCAAAATTGTGAGCTGGAGGAGAGAAATCTAAAGTGACTTTATCTGTTTGCAAATAGACGTTTATATTTCTATAATTATCCTATATCACACACTGTCCATTTGACCACACAAATGATTATTAGTTTTAGGTAAATCAACTCATGATGGGATATACTGGATGTATTGTTAATTAACACCCTCTGCCTACCAAGCCTATATTTTTTTTCTGTCCTTCTACATTAAGGCCTGAAAGAACATTTAAGGATGCTTTTCAGATACTATTAAATTGATACTTCTGACAGTATAGATTTGATTAATAATCCAAAAAGGATATACATTGTGGAAAAGACAATTTACTTAAAAAAGAGTTTTGAAAAACTGAAAACTCATGTTTAAAACTTTACCTTTATATCACACAACAAACAACACAAATTATTGCATTTTATGCATAAAATTGGAAAATTTGAAATTTCTAGAAGAAAGCATAGCAACAAAATTGACAAACATTTACTTTGACAATGATTCCATAGACATTACACCAAAAGCTTAGACAACAAAGGCAAATTACAAATACAGGACTATATCAAATTAAAATCTATCTACATAGCAAAGAAAAAATCAACACCATGAAAAGGCCACCTGTGGAATGAGAGAAATATTTGCAAACCGTATATTAGATATTGAGTTAATATTTTAATATCAGACAAAATACATAACCTGATTAAAATTAGTTTCGTAATTTGAGTGACTCTTCTTCAAAAAAAAAAGAAAAGAAAGGAACAGAAATGGCCAATGGCCAAAGGCTGTTGAAACCAAAAATCCCAGCACAATTAGTTACATAGAACTGTGTATTAAAACCCAAATGAGGCACCATGTTCAGTACAGTTAGATAAGGCATGACAAGGATGTGGAGAGAAAGGACCTTTTGCACAATACGAATTGGGATGTAAACAAATGCAGTCATTATGGAAAGTATCATAGAAGTATCCCCAAAAAGTAAAATATAAAAGTAGACTTAATAATCTTCCTCCTGAGTAGAGGAAATGAGATTAGTATGTCGATGACATATATGTAACCATGTGTCTACTGCTGCCTTATGCACAACACACATGGTTTTGAGTCAGTTGAAGTAAAAAAATGAGGCATATAAAACTAATAATAGTCAGGAGCTTTAAATGAAGAAGAAATCATGGCATTTGTGACACCAAGCATACAATTGGAGAACCTTGTATTGAGTGAAAGACAAATATATGTAATTTCACTCATGTGTTTTCATTGAAGTTCTTCTAGTACATGAAGAGGATAAAGATGATAACAGAGGGTATAGGAGTAGAGAATAAAGGGAAGCAGAGAAGTTGACCAATAGATCAAAGTTATAGTTAGATAGGAGGAACATTATATGGTCCTGTAGTGCACAGTAGGGTGACCACAGTTACAGCAATGCACAAGAATGGTGAATGGTGGTGGCACTCATCTTAAGTCCCAGCACTTGGGAGCAGAGGCAGTCTGTTCTTGTAGTTTGAGGCCAGCCTGGTCTACAGAGCGAGTTCCAGGACAGTCATTCATGGCTACATAGAGAAACTTGGCCTTGAAAAACCAAAAACCAAAATCTAAAAACAACAACGACAACAAATAAAAACAGCCATGAGAGAGTATTTTGAATGTTCTTGCCAGAAAAGTAAGATATGTGTTTAAAGAGATGGCTACTATATTTATCCTGGTTGGATCATTATCCAATATATTCATGCATCAAAACATCATTTTATACATCATAAATATGTACAATTATTTGTTAATAAAATAAAGAATTAAGGAGTCAATGGGATGCTTTCTTCACATTTCCTTTTTTCACATTGACTATACCTTTAATCACAGAGCCTATTGAGTTACATGGCTACAGAAGCAGTGCTTCTCATACTGAATCCTGGACTGATGATTTTCTCCCTTGGGCTAGCAGCAGTTTGTGTAATACAGTAAACACACAGGAACAAAATACTCAGTTGACTCCTTTCAATCCAGAGGACTCCGGCCAGGGATTCTCCTTAATTGTGGGAGAGTTGATGATTTATTCTTTAGAGAGTATAAGGCCTTTCATGACCCAGACAATACATCATATACAAACTTCACTGATATAATCTCTTTTCGGTTGGCTATATCTCTCTGTAAATGTTCTACCACATTTGTTGCATAACTGACTTTAGTTGACTTGAGATGTAAGTAATTGGTTTAATTGACAAAACTGGTGGATTTTTTGGTTCATTTACATACTATCACAAATACATAGATTCATGAAAATTTTGAATTTATACAAATGTGGTAACTATTTGAGGCAATCTCCTGTCTGATTGGCAGATTGTAAACTAGATTTGTTATCATTTTCATGTAAATGTAAAACACTTTCTTATCAGTATAAAAATATAGCAAGTGGTAGTGGTTGCATGCAGTTTCCTTAAGTTGAAACCCTGTGCTCAGAATGAAGGCTCCTAAAAACATAGGAAAGAAACTGCACTTATAGTGATAAACAAAAAAGTCACAGGCTTCAGGAATCTGTTGAACTCCACAAGAATTTATCAATAGTACCAATACCTGGAGAAACGAGACTCTCTAGTCAGCCCCACTGCCTCCCTCTAGTTGGCTGAACTGCCTCCAACTCATGCAGGGAGCACCAAGGATGCAACTTGGGTGTACAGCTGCTCATTCTGGGATACACTTCTCAATGACATAGATGCTTTAAAATAATCCATGCTTCATATATATGACACCTTACCCATACTCCTATAACTATTATAAACTCACTAAACTAGACAGGTTAAGTCATTTATTTGGTATGTCAATAGATTTCTATCTAGATACAAACATATCTTTTCATTTCCTATAAAAATTTGTAGAACAGCAGTAGCATAAAGCCTACTAATATTTTCTAATCAAAATTATATATACATACATACATACATACATACACACATACATCTTGACAACAGCAGTTAAATTACAAGTTGGTTGAATCTGAAAATGTTGGTCATAATTGCTGCTATATATATAATAACCAAGATGGAAAATGATGGCGGTGGGTGGGTACCAGCCGCCCTTAAATTTAAATATTTGGCTGTTTCTGTCTGAAATGGAAATATAGCACTTTTTATTTTACATCTTGGCTGAGAGTGAAGTTTGTTTTAGAGGTCTCTAAGTTGCCTTCCCCAGTATAAACACATATTCCTCAAATGCCATAGATTCAGCATGAAACTCTTATATCTGTATTATATATTCACTCCTGCTGTGTCCTCATGCACCAGGGAATTAGCACAGGTCTGTCTGTAAATTCAATGAGCTCAGTTGAGACCTACAGATACTGTAGTCTAGTGTATAGGCTATATCCCCTTACTGGGTGTCCTTGGGACAAAGCAGGATATTGTTTACTTAAGAGATGTATGGTAGGAACTGGAAGAGTTGACACTTCAATATCTTATTATCGTATTAAAAGCAATAAAATATTACCTATTTATTCTTTTTCTTTATTGTCAACTTATTTTCCTGAATATCTACAGGTCACGTTGAAAAAAATATTGGGAGAAATTTCAGGATCTATCCTTGCTGTGGTTAGTGTTTCCTTCCTGAACGTCTGCTTGTCTACAGAGCTCTACATTTGAGAACCAGGTCATGCTTCTGTGCTCAGAAAGAGATGATGAATCTGACTGGTACAAATACCCTGAGCCCTTTACTCATGCAACCTTTATCTCTAATTGATCAATACACTTTCATGGCTGGAGGACACTGAGTTCTCTGAACTATTGTTGGTCAGGCACCTTACTTACCTTTCTGACCTTGCTTTCTTTAGGATAATTGCTTTCAGCTTGTTTCTGATAGTTAAGTAACACCATATGGCTTTTGCTACTTTGGAATTGTGTCATTTCCATTGCTTTTAGGGAAAGCATTTGTATAACAGCATCTCCTACTGCTGCCTTATAGAGGACAACCACCACTGAGATTCTTAATGCTGCTGCTGTTCTCATGAACACATTACTTATCTTTCTTGTAATTCTTGTGTTCTCTATGCGCATTATATAAAGAAAGTCTTCTGGTGAGTTTTCTGGGCTCTATGTAACATGTTTATTCCAGTAAATCCACTATTCTCAGCTGTCTTAACTTTTTCTACCATTATTCATGCTTTGTTATCATTTTTACTTTATTTGTTGTTTGTTCCATGTTTTCAAAGTTTATTATTTTCTAAAACTATTATTTTCATTAACAGAGAAATTATAAAATATATTCTAGCCATCTTTACTTACCTTCTCCTCTTCCTCCTCCTAAATAACCCTCATCACCCAACTTTGAATTCTCTCTTTCTGTCTCTGTCTCCCTTTCTGCCTCTGTCTCTCTCTTTTTCTCTGTCTGTTTGTTACCCTTTGTTACCCTTTCCAGCCCAATTTTGGTTGCCTAACTACTCTTGGAGGTAGGGCCTGCCCTGAAGTATAAACAATTTATCAGGGGTCAAATCATTAAAGAAACTGAATTCTTCCACTTTCATCAGTCAAATGCATATACAACCTCAGCTAGTGGTAGAATTTAATGTCTACTTTCTTCTCTCCATGCTAAGATCTTGTCTGGTCTGAGCTTGTACTACTCTTGAGAATACTGTCACAATAGCTGTGAATGCCTTGTAAATACACACACACACACACACACACACACACACACACACACACACACACACACACACACATATATCCCCTTTAAGTCAGAACAGTCCACAGTCATTTATTCTCTGTGGACCAGTTCTGTGTCTCTGCATCTTTGATGAAGTTTGAGAGATGCAACAACCTGTGGCTATTGAGATAAACCACTAGAAGTCAGTTTAGTACTATGACTATAAACCAGAGTTAGCAGTACATTCCCCCACAGGATGTATGATCTATCTAGTCATAGGTTCTTGATCTGTTTACTAATGCCTAGTATGGATTCTGTCTCACGCAACCAGAAAGTGGTTTGTTACTCCTATAACACTGGTACAACTACTTCACAATTTGGGCATATTTTGTCAGGATAGTCGTTGTTGTAATTTAAAGGTTTACAGTAGGGTGAAAAATTTTTCTCTCCTAACAGTGTGTATAACACCTTCCATCACTATGAAATCTTGATAATATAAATGAAGCTTTCAAATGAATATTGGCTCGATTTCTATCTTTTCTATGACTCAAGTATGGTCCTTCTAGCAATAGAATCTTACTTTCTGGTTTTGGGAATTCAAAAAAAAGCATTATAAATAGTCTAATGTTTGCGGTCTGTGAGACTACATTAGCCACCCGCTCAAAATATGTAATCCTTTCTTGATACTGAGATTTTCATCTGCTAACATGGGGTATCTGGTGGGCTATAGTCTCTCCATTGAAGGAAAACTCCATTTAAGTTCCCTCCCTCCCTCCCTCCCTCTCTCTCTCTCTCTCTCTCTCTCTCTCTCTCTCTCGGAAGCTCTACAGTAGCAGGTTCCCATACGGAGATTTTGAAAGTTCTTTGGTGTTAGTTATCTCGCAGCTATGTTCCCATCTTTACCCTTCCACTTTAGCTCCACTCTCTCAATCCTTCCTTTTCTATGCTTCCTTTCTTCCTTTGTATTACTGCATTCTATGTTCTCTCTCGCAGCTATGTTCTCGCAGCTATGTTCCCATCTCTACCCTTCCACTTTAGCTCCACTCTCTCAATCCTTCCTTTTCTATGCTTCCTTTCTTCCTTTGTATTACTGCATTCTATGTTCTCTCTCTTGCGCTTGCAAGAGGTCCTCCTCCCCCATAGTGCCTTACTATTTTGCTAATTTCTATGGTTGTTTCAAATGAGATACACATATTTAAATTCTCCCTCTCTCTTTCTCTCTCTCTCTCTCTCTCTCTCTCTCTCTCTCTCTCTCTCTCTCTCTCAGCTAGAATCCACATATGAGAGGAAACATGCGATTTTTGTTTTTATGAGTCTGGGTTGCATCATCCAGGATGATTGCCCTAGTTCCATACGTTTACCTGTGAGTTTTAAACGTTTTAGTTTTTGTTTGTTTGTTTGTTTTTTGTTTTTATTTTTTTCCATTCTAAAATTTCCACTTCCTCCCTTCCTCCCATTCCCCTCCTGCTCCCCCCTATCCCTCCAGCCTTAGGAGACAGCAGGGTACCCTGCCCTGCGGGAAGTCCAAGGGCCTCCCCCCCACTCCATCCCAGCCTAGGAAGGAGTGCAAACAATAGACTAGGGTCCCAAAAAGCCAGTACATGCAGTAGAAACAAATCCCAGTGCCATTATCAATGGCTTCTCAGTCAGCCCTCACTGGTAGCCACATTCAGAGAGTCCAGTCTGATCACATGCTCATTCAGTCCCAGTCCAGCTGGATTTGTTGAGCTCCCCTTAGATAAGGCACACTGTCTCAGTGGGTGGACCAACCCCTCCCGGTCCTGACTTCCTTGCTCATCTTCTCCCTCTTTCTGCTCTTCAACTGGACCTTGGGAGCCCAGTCCAGTGCTCCGATGTGGGTCTCTCTCTCTCTATCTCCTTCCATCGCCGAATGAAAATTCTATGGTGGTATTCGAGATAATCATCAGTGTGACTGTGGGGGAAGGCCAGTTTGGGCACCCTCTCCTCTGCTGCCCAAGGACCTAGCTGGGGACATCCCCATGAACACCTGGGATCCCCTCTAGAGCCAAGTCTCTTGTCAACCCTAAAATGGCTCCCTTAATGTAGATATCTTCTTCCCTGCTCCTATATCCGCTCTTCCTCCATCTCAACCTTCCCACTGCCCCAAGCTCTCCCCAATCCTTCCCTTCTCCCTTCTCCCCTTGCCCCAACCCCACACCACCTCCATGCTCCCAACATTTGTCCGGCGATCTTGTCTGCTTTCAATTTCCAGGAGGATCTATATACGTTTTCCTTTGGGTTCGCCTTGTTATTTGGCTTCTATAGGCATGTGAACTATAGGCTCAATGTTCTTTGTTTATGGCTAGAGTCCACTAATGAGTGAGTATATATCATATTCATGTTTTTGGGTTTGGGTTGTCTTACTCAGGATGGTGTTTTCTATTTCCATCCATTTGCATGCAAAATTCAAGATGTCATTGTTTTTTACCACTGAGTAGTACTCCAATGTATATATATTCTACACTTTCTTTATCCATTCTTCTATTGAGAGGCATCTAGGTTGTTTCCTGGTTCTGGTTATTACAAATAGTGCTGCTATGAATATAGTTGAATAAATGCTTTTGTAGTATGATTGGGCATCTCTTGGGTATATTCCCAAGAGTGATATTGCTTTATCCTGAGGTAGGTTTATTCCCAATTTACAGAGAAACCACCACACTGATTGCACAAAGTGGTTGCACAAGTTTGCATTCCCACCAGCAATGAATGACTGTTCCCCTTATTCCACATCCTCTCCAGCATAAGCTATCATTGGTGTTTTTTATTTTAGCCATTCTGACAGGTATAAGATGGTATCTCAAAGTTGTTTTGATTTGCATTTCCCTGATCGCTAAGGAAGTTGAACATGACCCTAAGTATCTTTTGGCCATTTGAACTTCTGTTGAGAATTCTCTGTTCAGTTCAGTACCCCATTTTTTATTTGGGTTATTTAGAATTTTAATGTCTAGTTTCTTTAGTTCTTTATATATTTTGGAGATCAGACCTTTGTCTGATGTGGGGTTAGTAAAGATCTTCTCCCATTCAGTAGGATGCCTTGTTGTCTTAATGACAGTGTCCTTTGCTTTACAGAAGCTACTCAGTTTCAGGAGGTCCCATTTATTTATTGTTGCTCTTATTGTTGTGCTACTGGGGTTATATATAGGAAGTGGTCTCCTGTGCCCATGTGTTGCAGACTACTTCCCACTTTCTCTTCTATCAGGTTCATTGTGGTCAGATTTATATTGAGGTCTTTAATCCATTTGGACTTGAGTTGTTTGCATGGTGGTAGATATGGCTCTATTTTTATTCTTCTACAGCTTGACATCCAGTTCTAGCAATAGCAATAAGACTACATAAGGGAATCAAGGGGATCTGAATTGGAAAGTAAGAAGTCAAACTTTCGTTATTTGCAGATGATATGATAGTGTACATCAGTAACCCCAAAAGCTCTACCAAAGAACTCCTACAGCTAATAAATACCTTCAGTGATGTGGCAGGATACAAGATCAACTCAAAAAATAAAATCAGTAGCCCTCCTATACACAAAGGATAAAGAAGCAGAGAATGAAATTCAAGAAACTTCACCTTTCACGATAGCCACAAATAGCATAAAGTATCTTGGGGTAATACTAACCAAGGAAGTGAAAGATCTATTTGATAAGAACTTTAAGGCATTGAAGAAAGAAATTGAAGAGGACTCCAGAAAATGGAAGGATCTCCCATGCTCTTGGATTGGTAGGATCAATTCTACCAAAGGCAATCTATAAATTCAACGTGATCCCCATCAAAATCCCAACAAAATTCTTCATAGACCTTGAGAGAATAATAATCAACTTTATATGGAAAAACAAAAAACCCAGGATAGCCAAAACAATCCTATACAATAAAGGAACTTCTGGAAGCATTACCGTCCCTGACTTCAAACTCTATTACAGAGCTACAGTAATGAAAACAGCTTGGTATTGGCAGAAAAACAGAGACATCAACCAATGGAACTGAATCGAAGACCTGGATATTAACCCACAAACCTATGAACACCTGATTTTCGACAAAGGAGCTAAAATTATACAATGGAAGATTGAAAGCATCTTCAACAAATGGCGTTTTAGTTTTCTTTATAGATGAATAATATTCCAATGTGAAAATACACCACATTTTAATTATCCATTCATGAGTTGATAGAAATATGGGGTGTTTTAATTTCCTGACTATTGGAGATAGAACAGCAATGTATGAACAAGTATCTCTTAGCAAAATGCAAAATCCTTTAGGTATATGCCCAAGCTATATCATGCGGTAGATTTATTTTCAACTTTTGAAAATGTGTATATAGTTTTAGAATGCTGTTTTTCAAAGTCATAGAAATAATTATTCGAAGAGATTTAACTTCTGAAATTTAAACATAGCTACAACATTGAAATAAAAAGACAAAATTTTGTTTACTCAAACAGGTTATAGCTAAGAATATATACTAAGTCATGCTTTGTGAAATATTTTATTTATCAATATTGCTTATATATAAATAAACATGAAAATCACAGTGAAGAATATAAATATAACATCAGGTTAGTCAAGTTATACATGTGATATATTTAATAAGCTATATATTTTCATTTATTTATTTATTTATCTAGACAGTTTAACTGTGCATCAGCCCTAGCTGTCCTGGAATACCTTTGATGACCAGGCTGTCCTCAAACTCACAGAAATCTACTTGCCTTTGCCTCCTGCGTGCTGGCATTAAAGATGTACACCACCACTGCCTGGCTATGGTTTTAAAAGCTAATTGTCCTCTTCCTTCATCTTTGAGATATGGTGTATTATTCCATAGGGAAATCTGGTCATAGAAAAATAAATAAATTTATGATTGACAAAATAACTTCATGAATAAATGGGAAATATTCTACATTGAAGTTGTTGATGTAAACTTTGCCTACAGAGTCCCAACTTTGTGCAAAATTTAAGCAAGCTTAAGTAGGTCTAGTGTGTGTGTGTGTGTGTGTGTGTGTGTATGTGTGTGTGTGTGTGAGTGTTATATAACACTTTTACTTCATCAAAATAGTCTTCTCTCTGATGTATTCAAAAAAAAATTGTGATGTTGGTTTAAAGTCACTACTTTGTTCTGCTAAAAACATTTGTTATCAAATGTAACACATGCGGCTAAGAATTCAGTTGTCAAGGGTAAATAGACGCCTATTTTTAAGCCATCAGCAAGTATGGACATCTTTTGGCATTGACTAAGGTGGACAGCACTCTTGTGTAAGTGCATCCATGGTCAGGGACAATTTATTTTTATATTAAAACAGCCTGAAGAATAGTTTGTTATTGGTTTTGAAAAGTAAAAGGTCACATTTCTTAATGGAAATTGACAATGAATGTTAAACAGGTCAATTTTAAAGTTAGAGCACAAAGCCAAAGTATGTAAAAAGTATTTCCAGTCATTCATGAGTTTCAGTAAAAGCACAACAAGCAAAATTTACTTCACTTTCTATTGTGTGAAATATTACTCTCCATGTTTTTCTAAAAAGAGCTCCTTCATTTGTTCCTTGATTTAATGTTTTTGTAGTATGTAGCTTTCATTGTTTTTTTTTCTTTTTTTATTAAATTCTCAAATCTCTAATAAAGAATTTACATTTCCTCCTCTTCTCCCAGTCCCCTCCCGCTCCCCCCCACTGCTTCCTTAAAAGAGGGCATGGTGCCCAGCCCTGTGGGAAGTCCAAGGCCCTCCCTCCTCCATCCCGTCCTAGGAAGGGAAGATGCTCTATGATTTGATTTTTCAAGTGTCGGGGTTTTAAAAATTATCTCTCCCTGATACAAAATGTTTTCTTCAAGGTTTTCTGATGTTAAATATAAAATCTGGTATGGTTTATAAACTGTGTTCTTGAGTTTGAGTTTGTTACCAATGGTGTTATACCCAAAACTCTATGAATTTCACATTCCTGTTGATGACATTCTACAGCTAGCAGTCATACTCAGTTACTGCTTCCCAACACAAAAAGGAGATCGCACCACCCAGTTGGAGATGGTAAGAGAGCATGATGCCCTAACTGTCAGGGTAATTCAAATTCTCCCAAATGGAAAGAAATCAGTCCCCATCCTGAAGAATATGAGTCAGATGTTCTGAAGAGCATACCAGAGAAGAAAGGAGCTCTAACAGTCACTTTGAGAGGAAACTGGCTTAAGTTGACCTTGATGCACAGAATGAAGAAAGACTAGGATGCAATCTTGGGAGAGTACAGAGGTGTGTGGTCCTACAAGAGGGAGTCATACTCCATGCAGAGACTTTTCTCTTTGATGTTATTATTATCAACATTTTTCTAAATTCATGAAGCACTGGAAACTAGAAATTTATAGAACTATACTATAATTTATATAAGTAGTGAAATTATGCTTTGGTAAACTTTATGTAGTACTTGCTGTGTGGTATGAATTTCATTATTTTCTAGCAAATTCATGGTATTAATAAAGTACTTGGCTAAAGAAAAATTACTTCAACTGAACACAAACCATTAAAACTGTTAGTACCTAGGAAGGGAAATCAGGCCAGTAGCAGCATTTCAACTATGTTCTCTCAATCATCCTAATTTTGACTATACTTTTTTCAATGATTTGCTTTCTATATTTTTGTTCCTTCCTTAGGCCTCTGACCTGATACAGCCTTTCCCCCATTTAGAAGCTGCTGTTTGTCTAGTTCTGACATTATTTATTGATTCATTCTTCCTTCAGTCCTCCATTTCGTTTATTGTGTAGTTAAGAGCCATGTTAGAGGATCCGGAGAAAGTAAGAGAGTGTAGAAATATCAAAAGACAATATTAAAAGGTAAACTAAAAGTGCAGTGATAGAATTACTGAGATTTTATTTTTTACATACAAATGGGAGGATAGTACGAAAATGAAGTAGAGAATTTCTGTATTTTTATTCCTAGAAGAGATAGCACTCAATCTGTGTCTTAAGAAAAATTGTTAATTTTTTGGAAAGGATGGAAATGGATAAAAAATTATGAAGAGAGATAGAGCAATTTCAAATTCCCTGTGTTCATGTAAACTACAGTTAGAACTTACCAGCCATTTAAACACATGGTGCTATCTAATGAAAAAAGCTATATACCTAGTTAAGGTAGTCATCGCATGCTAATTCAGAACTGTGGACACTTAATAGTGTGCAGTGTGAGCACATAGTGTGTCTAGCTGTGGAAGCTAAAACTTAAGGCCTCAACAAAGCTATGGGAAGTACAGCCTGGAAAGCAGTATTTTAGAAAGCCAATCGTCGCTCATAAATGACTGTAATTTACTAAAATAGGAAGAATACAGGAGGAGAAAGACACTGAAGGAGATGATGAGTTCATGTTGGATGTGCTCAGTTGTCTATGACACAAAGGACAGACATTTCTGTCAATGTGTACAAGGGACATAAAATATTGAAGTTAGAATAGCATCACCAAAACAGAGTTAACAGAAGGATAAATTTTTGGAACAGAAATGAAATGAGCATTTATTAACTTCTCAGTGAAGAGCATTTGTGCCATGGATACCAAGAACAATTTGGAAAAATAATCTGCAGCGATCATACGGCTGGTGTCAATGCAAATGAAACCCAAACATAAAACTGCTGCCAACATCGGAGATTTCCCCCATGTCTCTGTATGCTGCCTAGAAACACAAAATAATTCAAGTGGAATTTCTCTGCTGAAATTTTATCTTCTGCAGAGATAATAAAATATTACTTTATTTTGAATACCCTAATTTATTGGAAACGATTTGTTGGAAATAAGGGGAAACAAAATCTAACATTTCGCTTCTGGTCCTGAGTTTGGAGACACAGTTCTTATTTCAAGCTCAGGACATGTGTGCTCAGTTACCCCAGTGACCTGAGAAGGTTGCAGCTCTTATGCCCATTAGTTATTTTTAAATCAAAATGAGTTACAGATTGTGAGGGTCAAATTCAGCCACTAAAATAAGTTTGCAAAAAAAAACCCAGATATATAAATGTGGGAGAGAAAATTTTAATTTAAATGCTAATATTAAAGTATTTATTATTAAATTATATTTGACTTTCCTGTTTTTAATCACAATTTGAAGGGCATGTGGGATAAAGAGAGAAAGTATGTATATAAAGATTTTGCCATGTATATGTTTACATATATTTAAAGTGAATGAGTGATACATTATTACTCTGTAGGATGTACCTCAATATGTATATGTGATAATTTCAATTTATTAGTGTTAATTTGGTCATTTCCTTAAAAAGCATCTTACTAGATCTATAAAAGTACACTGCTTGATGGTGAGAAATGCTGAGGATCTCTGCAAGCAACTTACCAACTATTGGAACATATAAGTGTGTATTGTTCAAACATCTATTGTTCTAGTTATAGTAGTCAATATCCTGTCAATTCAGACTTGCAGACACCTAATTGTTTGACTCTTTATTTCTTAAAAGACAAGATAGCTAAGTCATACAGTAGATTTATTTTTACTATTTGAGCTTTCTCCACACTTCTTCCATAGTGACTGTACCAGCTTAACAATTCCACCAACAGTGGATAAGAATTCCGTTCCCTGACATCACCTCCAGCATTTATTTTTCATTGTTTTGCTGATCTTTGGCATTTGGACAGGAGTGAAATGAAATATCAAAAATATTTTGAGTTGTGTTTTACTCATTGCTGGGAATGATAAACATTTTTTGAGACTTTTTTTAGTTGTTTTCTCCTCCTCCTTCTTCTGAGAAATCCATGTTCAGGTTCCAGAACCATTTTTCCAATGGGTCCTTTTCTTTGCTTTGGTGTTCTTCATGTATCCAAGATGTTAGTCCTCTATAAGATTGGCACTTTAAACTTACGTGTACAGTAGCTGCTTGTATACCATGGCTGTAATTATCAACTCTTTAATTGGATGTAAGATCCACTCAGCAAGAGGGAAATCATGTTAACTACTCAGGGATAATGACATCATGGATATTTGCAGAGAATAGACAACCTCTACTATAGGCAGAGGCTGCTCATTCGTTTCCTAGACCCCAAATAATCACACAGAAACTATATTATTACAGCACTGCTTGGCCTATTAGCACAGGCTTCTTACTGCCTAGCTCTTATATCTAAAATTAACACACTTCCATTAATCTGTGTATCATGGCATGGTTGTGACCTACCAGTAGGGTCCCATGTGGTATCCAGTGTCTGACTCTTGTGGCAGTTACATGGCTTCTTATTTGACTCCACCTACTCTCTCCTCTATTTCTGCTTGAAATTCCAGCCTTGCCATATACTGCACTGCAATAGGCCAAAAGCAGCTTCTTTATTAATCAATGGCATTCAAAGCATACAAAGGGGAATTCCACATCACCTCCTGTTTTCTGTCTAAATAAAAAGGAAGGTTTTAACTTTAACATAGCAAGATTACATACAACAAAACAAGTATCAAGTAGGAATTATAGTTACAATATTTATCCATTTACATTTGGCAATAAGGAAAATACTCTATATCTATCCTGTCTTTGTGAGTCTAAAGTTTTATATCTAATCTATCTTTTATAATTATAACTATCTTTCTTCAACTCTATCAAAGACTCAAGAAGGACATAATATTACTTAAGTTAACAGAAGTGCATTGGAAGCAACTTCCAAAACTCTAAAATTGACAGAGACATCATGCTACCTGGACAGTCACCCAAAGTTCTTCTGTTATGTTGCAGCAACCATCTTCAGCCTACAGGCCCACAGTATCTGATAGAATTTTCCATGAAGCAGGAAATTTTAAAGACAGTTCCACATATATTGGCAATGTCAGTCACCTTCTTCTGTGACCTGCAGAATATCTGGCAGACTCTTTCATAAAGCAGGAACACTAAAGGACTGTCTCACCTTTAATCAAGTTCAGCAGTCATATTTCTGTGGGTCCTGCATACCATCAAGCAGTCCTAGCAAGAGCAGTTTCTAGCCCAAATGACTAACAATCTCCATAAGGAGCCTCTTTGATGCCCATCTTCCTTTTGAAGTAGTTGCTGCTGCCAGGAGCAGATGTGTCTCATTGTCATGAAAAGTTCTAAATTTTAAAACATTTTAAATTCATTATTCTGTTAGTCTTTGAAAGGTTTGAAGGATACCTATCTAACTGAAATATATCTCTGTACTTCTAGAAAACCTAACTAATATGTCTTCAAGATTGACTATTATAGATGATTATCTAATAACCTGTATTTCTCAATTATACATTACATTTTTAAATGAGCTGCATAAACACAGTTCCTTAATCAAGAGCAGAAACATACATATAACAAAATTGATCTTAAATTTGTATCAATAGACCAAGATCCATTTCAAATAAACAAACATAATAAACAATCATTTAGGGAATTTTGATGTGATTTTCTCCAAACTGCTTCCTGATGATTTTTGGGCAAAGTATTTTTTAGAGTTCATGGTTCTTTCAGAGGTCCATTAAGCCACATTAGTCTGGAATGAGTCCACAGGTTGTCATCCTCTGTGGAAACAAAAGCAGAACCTCTTCCAAAGAAACATATCCTTAGACCCAAATTTTTAAGTCAATATACCTTTAAAATATATATGTTGGTTTAGCTTAGCAGCCTGTACAACGAAATGTCTCTCTGTACTTAGCTCATTCACAGTCAAAAAATTTTAAAAAACACAATAAAATACATAAACCAGACTCTCTGTTTATTTTCCATCTTTACGTGGCTTATTTTTCTTACTTTATACTTTTTCTACAAGTTTAATATTTATTTTATTATCTTTTGCTCCTTTAATCTATAACTGTCTGTATTCTTTCATATCACAACTGCCTATACATTTTTTCCTCTCTCTCAAGCCTACATAGATTTATCCAACACTGGAACCCACTTAGAAGTCTTTTCCATCTTAATTTGTTTTTATTGCATGCATATCTGTAATTATTTTATGACCAGGAATGCTTTTTCTTAATAATAAGCCAGCATGGTTAGGGCTGGCAGCATGAACAAGGAAGCTGCCTTCTCTTATGCTGAGTCAGAAAGTCTTTTCTTAAAGGAGCCCTGTTGCTCCTGCTTGATGCCAGCAAACAAACCCCATCTGAAAAAATAATATGCTGTCTACTAAGAAGCTGTGCTAAACTCTGTTTGTGTGTGTGTGTGTGTGTGTGTTTGTGTTTCAAGAATTCCTTTCCAAGCTTTCTCAGGTTTTACATGGATGTAGTCAAGCACGTTGGCACCAATTTGTCATGAGGCTGCTTGTTCAGTTCCCTGCCATCATATTACAACACTGCCTGCCTTATTAACTCATGCTTCTTATACCTTAAATTAGCCCATTTCTATAAATCTGTGTATCGCCATATGGTTGTGGACTACCGTTAAGGTCCATCTGGCGTCCAGTGTCTGTCTTGGACAGACAGACATGCAACGGCAGTTACTTGGCTTCTCCTGTGACTCTGCCTACTCTCTCTTCTCTCTCTGCTTGGAATTCCCGCCTTGCCCTAATCTGCACTACAACAGGCCCAAAGCAGCTTCTTTATTAACCAATGGCATTCACAGCATACATAGGGAAATCCCACATCGCCCTACCTTCCTAAACCTGCATGATTCCTAACAAATATCTAAACATTTGTCCTTCAACCCACAGATAAGTGCTGTCTTAATCACTCACTCAGGAAACTTCTTTTTGAAGAAAACAGAGAGCACTACAGATAACCACAACCACTCAAAATGCAGAATTTTGGAGATAAACTCTAATGGGACATCTATAAAAACAGTCATGTACTGGAAGTTGAGAAACATTGTGGAAGAGGGGGTGGTAAGATTGTAAAAACCAGAGGATCAGGGACTTAACTTTGAGATTGTGTCTCCTCATAATGTTTGAAGCCACACTTGTGTCTTTATCTGCAGGGAGTATGATTGCATACATAAGTGACCCATAAATCTACTAGGATACCTTGACAGCTTATACACACTTTCAGAAAATAGCAAGATACACAAAGTGACACACAAAAATCAGTAGACTTCCTATACACAAATGACAAATAGATTGAGAAAAAATCAGGGGAGCAATGCCTTTCAAAATAGCACCCCAATAAGAAAATATTTTGGATAACTCCAACAAAGAAAGTAAAAGACTTATACAACAAAATCTTTAACATATCAAAGAAATAAATCAAAGGAGACATTGGAAGTCTCCTTAAAGAAATCCAGGGAAACACAAACAAAAATTGGAGTGAGTAAATCCTATAAAGAAAACTGGGATAACACAAACAATTGAAGGAAATTACTAAATCCCATAAAGAAAGCCTAGAAAAAACCAAACAGTTGAAGGAAACATATAAAATTGTTCAAGATCTGAAAATGGAAACAGAAGTTGTGGTGGCTTGAGAGAAAATGCCACCCCAAAGAGAGTGGCACTATTAGGACCTCATGAAGTAGGCATGGTCTGATTTAAACCAATTTTGCTGGAATATTGTTGTCACCTCAGTTTTACTTCTTTGTGGATATGTGACCCATA
Organism: Ondatra zibethicus; assembly: GCA_004026605.1. Classification (NCBI taxonomy): domain Eukaryota; kingdom Metazoa; phylum Chordata; class Mammalia; order Rodentia; family Cricetidae; genus Ondatra; species Ondatra zibethicus. Next base: position 57,561 of record PVIU01009090.1, on the reverse strand, counting down.
TCTACATGTTTTGAAGTTTGTGTGCTGGTAAGACTAACTTGGCTTTGCCAGTTTTCAATTTCCTACCTCCAGGGGTTATTCCTAATAGGATTTCCTTTTGTGCCATCTTAGGTTCCAGAGAACTAAAATCTACCAATAAATGCAGGTCTTTTATTTTCCAGGTGAGAAGACTTTGTAGGTAATGGGGATTTATATATTTTACCTGTTCTATTATGTTCTATGTCTTTAAGGGAAAGTCAAGTTTGAATTTGAGTTTCTTATTCTAAATAAAAAGCTGATATGTTATCTTCAATTCCACTTACAATCTTCAAACTGTTTAGGTTCACATTTAATGGAAATTGTAGCTGACATGAGTTGACCTCAGCTCAAATGACATTTGTTATAACGATCTGTGCAGTAACTGAAAGACACATTTATGTCTGAGCATGAGAGAGCATCTTGTAGGTAGAAAAGGATAAAAATTTATGTTCAATTCTTTAATATTTGAGGTAAACCAGTTCTTATTCTACTTTTTAATTCAACATTAAGGAAAAATTTTCTAAGTATATTTACATACCAGAGATAAAAGATGTGGTTATAGTATTAATTGATTTTTAGGGTAACCTGAGTTTAAAGAACAGCCATGAAACTGTGAACATGTTCTAGAAGAGACTAACATGACTTAATGCTTATGTTTTAAATGATTGGCTCCTAATATCTAACTTTAATTTTGTATTAAGAAGTTTAGTCTGTTCAGTACATTTGATCAATGATTCTTGAATTCATTAATTAGCTTTAGTGAGGAGAGGAGGAAGGGGAAACAACAGATTTGATTTTAAAAAATAAATACAAAAAAGTTTCAAGCTATGTCAGAAAATAAATTAAAGATTTAGAATTACCTTTATTTTTCTGCAAAAAAATGAATAATACACATTCGTACTTGTACCCAAAATATTACTAACAATCATTTTGTTCTCTTGGATTAAATGATAGTCATTTCTTTCTTTTGCTTTTTCTTTTTTGATTTCCACAGCTCCGTCTCCTTCTTCCATCCTCCCTCTCTCTCTCTTTCTCCTAGCTAGAAAAATATAATTAGAACTGTGTTGGATGAGCAGGACTTTACATGAGCATGAAAATGCTATAAAACTATAAAACCTTTACAAAATAAAATATATGTGCAAAAGGAAATAAGCTTAAAAAGGGTACAATGTAGCAGTCTTTAAAGAAAAAAAATGTAGAAAATGAAAAGGAAGCAATAAAATATGCTCGGGGAGATAGCACGACTGCAATATTCCTTGCATATCTGGAGAGTATAATTTAGAAGTAATCACCAACTGAGGATTTTAATGGGAACAAATATTACTGCATGCTTCCTAGAACTTCAGTTTACTGGACTATTTGCTTCCAGTCCCATTTTAGTAATAATATAATTTAGGGTAATAACATGATTTTGTGGGTCATGAGTTTGCTAGCAAATTTTGTGAACACAAGATAAAGTTTTTTGTGCTATGGTAAATATTTATCATTTTGAATTTTGAGCTATGGTTTGAACTACTTAGCTACCTATATTTGAACTTTGCTATTACTTCATTGAGGTCATTTAAGCCTGTCATTGTACATAAGGGCATTAGAATATTAAACATTGTTTCATTGCATACCAAAGCTGTATGGAGATCTGAGGAATCATCATGATGCAGGATTGACTAGTGGGTGAGCTGTGCATTTCAGGACTGGAATGTCTGAGGTTTTAGTGATTCTTCAGTTCTCTTGCTCATCTTTCACACTCAAACTTTAGGAGATGGTATTGGGGTCTGTTTTTAGATATAAAATAAATCCTTTTGACATAAACAAGTATTAATATGTGTGAAATTCTCATTGTGCAATTAAAACAATTATCATCGAATTAAAGGTTTATTAAACAGGAGCTTCCTCACAATGTGCTTTGAACTCTATTTAGTAAACAATATGCTGTCTTTGTGATTGAAACTAAACCTAACTGCATCATGTTTGATGAGAACAGACGGGGTTCAATTGAAATGCCTTTCTCTGAAGAACTGTATCATTATTGTAATGTGCTAAATGTGTTCAGATATGACAATATATTTTAAGCAAGATTAAATTCCTAGTAATGACTGTGGAATATTCCTTTCATAATATATTAGTCAGAAGCAAGTATGCCATCCTGACTACCTTGGTCTTTGCTCATGAAATAGTTCTGGAGGATCTTTGTCATGGAAACTAATTGAAGGATGACTTTTTTAAAAAAAAAGTCTCATTTTCTTTATTGTTATCCTGTCTATACCCTCATTTTCTCCTCTACATTGAATTCAGAAAGAAAGACATTCATTATTCCTAAATGGGCCATTATGAATTGATTGTCTTTTACTTCTTACAGATCAATAGAGCACTGCATATTCTCCTCTACTAAATTAGAGTTTCATAGGCTTTCAGGAGCAGAGAAGTCTATTTTCTAGCAAAGAAAATGGCAGTGCTTCAACATACATTACTTGTCATCCCTTTTGGGTATTTTAATAAATTATTCAATGAAAGAGAAATTTCCTCTCTTTGCTTTCTTGCTTCTGTTTAACACCATGTTCATCAACATTGCTCATTGCCATTCACATGAACTCATAGAAAATGGTTTGCAGATATCTTTGATGGCTTAGATATCAAGCTAATTGGTAGTAGAATTAAAACTGATTCCTGATTCTTATGTTTTAACCATATTTCAGAAATTATCTTTAGAAAGTGTACATTATTATTCATAGACTGTATTGGTTCCTAACTGTGGTTAGAAAAGTATATCTTCCTTCTGAGTAAAATTCATTGCAATGTTTGTAGTTAATGTTTGTGCCAATTTTAATCTCCAGAATAAATTTCTTTTTGCTTGGAAAGTATGTTAACATATAGTCTAGATTTTTTATGTATCTAACATCCCCCTACACACACACACACACACACACATACACACACACACAGACACACACACACACACACTTTAAATCAGTAAGGAGAAGCAAGCCAGGAAATGAACTCAAGCTTTTACACTGACTGTCCTATTTATATGATTATGCCATAAGCTATTATAATTCCAAATCCCATTCTCTTTCTTTAGTCCCTAAAGAGGATTAATTAGAAAGTTGGGGAAAGAAATCAGAAGTAATAATAATTATGGGTTATCATTTTGTTTTAAACTTTAAACTGAAAGTTCCCATCCTCATTTGAGTTTCCTCCACCAGAGTCACTTGGGAAATATGAAATGCAGATCTGCTTTTCTAAGAAACAATATACTGAAACAAATACAGAGACATGTGTGGACTAGATGATGGCAGGTGAATATATTTTTTCTTTTAAGTAAATTCACTTGGGAGTTAAAGTTAAGACCAATCTGTGATAACATTTAAATCATACTGAGTTCCCAGCATTATAAAAACCTTAAGGATGAAAAGAAAATAAATCATTGTATATATGAAATTCAGAATGTCAAATTTCACATATTTGGAAAATTATTCATTTTCAAAAGTAGTTTTTTGATAAAAATGAGAACAGAGAAAACTTAAATATCTACAAAATGATGCTTTCAATTTAATAAACTATACTTAATAGCAAAGCTTCATGCAAATAAATAGTGGAGCTTTCTTTACCATATGGGCTACTATTAATTACTCTAGAGGATTTTTTTTATTAAAATAAGCCACAACAAGAAAAATGATAGCCACAACAAAACAAACATTAAAAACAAGTTTACTATAGTATTTCTTTAATTATTGTTTATGCATTAATCATAAATTCTCATGATCTAGGGCTGGATTAAAAGTCAGTAGTATTATTTTATCTCATGGGTCACTGAAGAGCATAACAAAGTTTTCAGATAAAAATCTCCCATGCTTTCCTAGGTTATCAGCAACACTGAGCTTGGTCTCTAGCTGATGACCCAAATCAGGATACTGCAAAATTCAAACTCAACCAAAGCCATCAAGGACAATCCTCATTTCTCTAAAAGCAACTGTGGCTAAACAATAATTTCGAGCCTTATCAGTGGGTTCATGAAATCTGTTGGCAATGGACTGAAAGAAAAATTGCCTCATTGGAGGCTGAACTGTAATTTCATGTTATCTTTGCAAACACAAAGGCATGGGAATTTCAGCAATACATAATGCATCTACTGAGCTGGCTATGCACTGGAACATGAATGGTGATAAATCTTCCTGGTAGAATCTTTTCCTGAGCTAAATCTGGGCTTATGTGTCAAAGTGATGAAGAACAAGTGCATCAGCGTCAGTCAGAAACTTTGATCAATAGCCTACTTCACAGTTACTGTGTGGGTAAGCATGGCCATCATAGTTCCTACCCCCGTGAGTATTCATGGGGACTGAATGTGATAATGGATATGTTTGGTGTTGCATAGACTGTAATATTTGTTTACTAAGGGCTGTGTGTGTGTGTGTGTGCATGTGTGTGGTGAACAAAGGTGAACACAAGTTCTTAAATACTTAGTCCATTGAAAAGTGGGGCATAATTCCTTCGCTTTGTATCTGGGCAACAAACCTGTGAATTTTATGAGCAGTTTCTCAGGGTTAAAGTTGATTTATACTGGTTGTTTCTGACTTTTCAGTGTCTCCATTTCCAATTCCTTCATAGTATTGAACTACATCTCAAAAAAGAAGTCTGATCTTTAGACAATAGCCTCAGTCATTATTGTGTGGCCCAATCATCTTGATCCAGCTTTTCTATTAAGCAAGAAACATTGAACTGAGCCCATTTAATCCCATAAGAAACAGTCTTTCTGCTAAGTCATAATCAGCAAAAGGCTGTCTGTGAAATAGTAACAGATAATAAGAATGTTAGATATTCCTTATAGAGATACAAGTCACATGGAGGAGAATTGAAGAACCAGACGTGAAGGAAGAGACTGTATTGCACATACATTTCAGCTGAGTCCAGATAATTATGGACCGAATCTTCATTGTAGAGTGGTATTATATTCATATTATTTTCCTTGAAGGCAGGAAAGGTTGAACTGAGCTCACTTAATCCATAATGCATATGGTGGTATAGGAAACATTTTTTTAAAAATATTTATTTATTTATTATGTATACAATATTTGTCTGGATGTATGTCTCCAGGCCAGAAGAGGGCACCAGACCTCATTACAGATGGTTGTGAGCCACCATGTGGTTGCCGGGAATTCAACTCAGGACCTTTGGAAGAGCAGGCAATGCTCTTAACCACTGAGCCATCTCTCCAGCCCCAGGAAACATTTTTTAATTAAATCATTTTTATTAAGATCCTGCTTGTGATGTTACAATAGATAACCAGAACACTATATAAGCATATATGGGCAGAGAGAAAGATGATTCAAAGACCACACACCACACACACAAACCACCACCAGCAGCAGCATCACCAGCACCACAACCACCACCACATAAGCTCTGCTGATGTGTTCCAGGAATTTAGAAGTAGCCAAAAAGACAATTGATGACCTCATGACCAGGAACTTGTGGAAAAGATTTACTCTGCTTTTGTGACTTACTGTTTTGAGCACCAGTAGGTTTGAAAGCTTGTAGATGAAGACATAACAACACCAAATATTCAGAATTGAATTTAGTGTCTTTAAACAAATACTGACTGTGACAATAAAGTTGAGTTTATTCATTCTCAATCAAAGATATAGGGTGGAAAGGAAAATAGTCAAAGTCTGAAAGCCAACAACAGAAATCTGCCAATGAGTGGGGGAGTCATTCGCTTACAGAAAATTCATTTCAGGGACTGAGGAGCAACTCGGGTAGTAAAGCACTTTCCATGGAAGTGTGAGGACTTGAGTTTGGAATTTTGGGTATCACATAAAACTGGTCACATGCTTCTAAAATCACTGCAGTCATACAGTGAGGTGGGCGATAGAGACAGAATCTCTGAAAGTTTATGATAATTGATCTGGCATTTTCAGCAGCAAACAATACAACAAAGTGGAATATAAGGATCAAGACTGGGGTTACCCTCTGACTTCTATATGTATGCCACAGCGCCTGTTCTTCCACGTTCGTGAGCACACATAACTGCACATGCTCATGTAACACCACACACACACGCGCGCACGCACACACACACACACACACACACACACACACACACACATACACACAGGTTTAAAAGTAATATGAGTTTTCTCTTCATATTTCCAATCAATCAGATTTTTGCAAAAGAATTATTTTTAAAATATCCAATGCTAATAAATGTATCCAGTTTTCATAAAGTGGCATAAAACACAACTTCAATAATTGGAATCCAAGTCTCTCTCAATGAATAAATTACATATGTTTTACTGAGTTAATAGGGGTAGGATGTGGGTTTCTGAAGGAGCATTCTCTCTTATGCTGAGAGTCCAGAAAAATAAATTAATAGCAAAGAATGGACATAAGTTCAGTGGTGAGAGAAGACTAAAGATAAGACTAGAGGGAGATTGGTAGGAGAATGAAACAAGAGTATTAGATGAACATTGAGAAGAAAGCCATTTAGTTAGAAATTTCGGACTTTTGACAGGCTAAGGGAGATGAGGACTAGGGTTCTTCATGGGAACAGAAACACTTAATTAGATGCAATGATAGATAGATAGACAGACAGACAGATTGATGGATAGAAAGATAGATACTAAACAGATGATAGGTTACAGAGTTATGTGTACATAAATAGATAGATTGGTGCTAGATTAATAGATAAATAATATACTAGATAGATAATGACAGACAGGCAGAAGGATAGTTGATAGATAGGTAATAGTCTTAAAGGTAGATTTTTTAAAAAATGAAGAAGTGGTTTTATGACGATGGATGAGCAGAAGTCTGGCATGTGAAATTGGCCTGCTGAAAATCTTGGGAAGACAGTGCTGTTAACTGATCTATGTCCAGAGAGAATCAGGGGAAATCAATGGTGCACTCTAATCCCAGTGCAGAAAATTATGAAATGTTCCAGCATAAACAATAAGACAGGCAAGGGGGCAAATTCATTCTATTCCCTCTTTGTTTTCACCTTTCTTACCCACTAAATGAATGCCAATCCACACTGGGAAAGAGTTTCTACATTATTGAGTCTAAATTAAAATACTATTACAGTCTGGAAACAACATGGGCATACCCCCAAAATAGCATTTAAGCCACGATTTGAATATGCCAAGAGTTAATAAAGCTTTCAATACAATATTAACTATATATAGATGTAGATATGTGTGTGTGTCCACATGTGTGTGAGTGTGTGTATGGGTTCTTAAGTCCTGCCAGCTCTGAAATTTGCATTTCTTTGGCTTATATATTGCCTATTGGTACAAAGGAAAGGAAGAAATTGCTTGGCATGTGGGTAAGTATAGAGAAGACATTAACAAAGGGCAGCAGATGGTGAGATGAAATGGGGTATGAGAATAGTTTGTGGTGTAAACTTTAAGCTGAACAAATCCATCACAGAAAGTTTTTGTAACTTTGTCAGAATTTTGGAGGAAACATTTTATTTCACATAAAACATGAGGCTGAAGATTAAGGTAATAACAGAATATCCTAAGGCAAGAGGTCCTTGGTTTGTATCCGTGGCATAGTACGAGATAAACACAGAGCATAGACCCTGTGAAAAAATAACCACTGGGGAGGGGGGAAACTTGTGATGGCTGTGGGGACAATGGCAGGGAACTAACATCTACTAATGAAACATTTGTTGGTAAGTACCTTGTTGTATGCTAAATACACCATACTATTTGAACTTGGATGGCCTCTGTCAATTATCTGTTAAAATATCCACATGTCCAATACTTAAAGGAATTGAAGGGGTACTAAGCAAGTAGCTAGTAATAAAAATTGGATTTCTACCCTTCATAGATTTCATTTTTTCTATTCATTGTTTGTGAATGTAAGATGCTGTGGGATAATGCTCTTATATACTGTAAATATTTTTTATTCATATTGGTTTATAAAATGCTGATTGGCCAATAACCAGACAGGAACTATATGCAGGTCAGCCAGACTAGGAACTCACTAAATTCTAGATTTTCTCAGAAATGCTCTTCTATCAAATGGAATATCAGAAAACCAGTGGTGATGTTAGTGATTTCTTAATTCTGAATTCTTAATTCAGAGTCTTCGGTAATTCTGAAGGTAGGCTTGCTGTTTGGATGGACATCTTCTCATGAACTCTCTGCCATGTCTTCCTGATGGATGCAATTCATGAGTGGCCTTAGTTTTCCTTCAAAATCCTCAAACCTATTATGAATATAATTCTTCTCTTTTTCTCTTCCTTTACTACAAGTGCCAAGGCTGGTAACACTAGGCTTTTAGTAAAGCTTTCCTTGAGGTAGAAAAATTTATTTCTTACCCCAGAATTTCAAGTATCAGCCACTGCTCTGGGATCGTGTGGATAATCAGGGCCTGTTTGCTACATTTTAAGATAAATTAGAATAACCAGAAAGAATTAAATAGAATTCGAAGTGCCAGAACAGATCAACAAAAGAGAAAATATTCATAAGAAGGCATATAAGAAAATAGTAAAATAGTGATTCTTTTTCTTTTTATATTCTATTTGTTTTTTTGTTTTACATTCTGAAAGTATTCTTAAAAAGGCTTGTTTTGACAGTATAAAAATGAGCAGTGATGACATTAGAGGAAACGAAGAGTGTATTTGTCTGAGCATCTGGTGTGGGCATCTGTTGGAGATGGGACACTAACTCATTGTTCTTTTCCTGTGTGGAAGGTCTAATTAAGTAGCAGGCGATCCCAGAAGCCCTAGAGTGCAGTTTAAATCAGTACCCAAACGTTTATATCTGCTCACAAACCTCTTAGATCAGTAATACTGAAGTGTGAATCTCAGCAAAACTTGTCCCAACTTTCATGCCTAGAATATGCAGAAGTTGAAAGAACTCTTATGAGGCACAATGGCTTGTTCCAAGGCATGGTACAAAATGACTGAGCTAGATGGAACTTCAATAACTTAGCTCCTCAGCTAAGCTTGCTGTTTACTTATGTTTCAACTGGATGAGGAAGAAAGTTGCTTATACTTTTTCTGAGTCATCCCCAGGGAATGGAGTTTTTTATTAATGTCTTACAGTCTTCAATGTGCATGGAGTTGCCTGTTCCCTCTATCCTCTTTTTACCTTCATTCATATCCACCTTCCTTCTTCCTTTTTCTTTCCTATCCTCCCCTACCTCTGTCTTGTTGTCAGTTTTCCTATCCTTTGAATGCTTGGTTTGGATGAATGTCACCCAAGTTTCCTCATCTAATAATGTATGAGACACAGCTCATATTCATTTTCACATGGTTATTTACTACATATTATATATGACGTCTCTCTTTTACAAACCTACCACCCTCTCAGAAATTGTGTTGAAATTTTATTTAAAATTTATGGAATAATTACTTTGATACATGGAAATTTATTTTCTATAAAATTAATATTATTGGCTATAATTAGATATTTCTATAATTTAAATTTATATTGTGGAAAATAAAAGACTTGAGAGTATTTTTTAAAAGTCATAAACTCCATTGCTACTCTACTCTTAGCAGCCAGAAGTTGGAAACCATCTAGAAGGCCCTCAACAGAAATCTGGATTTTAAAAAATGTAATATATTTACAGAGTATTACTCTGCCATTAAAAAAAAAGAAACCATGGAATTTTCAGGTAAATTGATGGAACTAGAAAAAAATCATCCTTAGTGAGATTACCTAGACCCAGAAAGACATATAGTATGCATTTGCTTACATGTGGATATTAACTGTTAAATCAATTGTAAGCAAGCTATAATCTGTAGACCCACAAACGCTGAGTATAGAGTAAAGTATTAGAGAGGCAGATCAATCTTCTTAGGTAAGGGAAATACAATAGATAGTTATGGATGAATTGGTGGGTAGGGCTGGATAAGAGATTAAAGTAGAGGTGGGAAGGGAAGAGAAAATGAGGGAGGGGGGATTCAGAGAGAGAAATAATAGGGAAGAGAGTGCCCCCAACTGGCTATCTCTTATCAGCAAATGAAGCTTCCAGTACCAGGATTGAGTTACATCCAATTTAGTAGTTGGCAAAAGTGAGGGGTCCCATGGGAACCCAAAAAAACCTAGACTGTTTTCAAAACTATAAATTGCTTTGCACAAAGTGAAAGCAGGCCCCATTGCTGAAGACATCACTTACACAGCTCAATAAACATGAAGAAGTTAAGCTGGTGTCTACATAGAGCCTTTACACCTACACACTAGTGTCTTTTATAGAGGGACTCTGCATGCTACCAAAGGAGAAACATAAACACCATCCAGCCTCAAAACTTTACTGTGGTGTTCTGCTTGTAAGATATGCTAGGGTGATGGTGGCACAAAATATCTAAATTGACTTAGAGTACACTCGATAAGATGGAACCCCTACCCAGCACTGTTTGGGTGACTAAAAACCTGAGACAAGCTATCCCAGGGAACTGTGGAAAAAGCAAACACTATTGTTCTTAAACACAAAATCATGTAGCAATAAAATGAGTCTGAATAACATTCTGCTATACTCGTAGATCATTGCCTTACTTAGTCATTATAATAGAAGCGTCCTCTTGCAGCAGATGGGAAAAAACAAATAAGGAGGCCAGACATTATAAGAGTGAGGAACATCGGAACACTCAGACAATATGCAGAGAATGAGAGATCTTTAAATATTCAGTCCTAAATGGGAGAGCTCCGTCAAATCCCTCCCTTCAGGGCTTAGGCAAACCTGTGGAGGAGGAGGTAGAAAGAATATAAGTTCTAGAGGGGACAGAGGACACTAAGAAAGCAAGGCCTTCTAAATCACCAAGATCTATGCACATATGACTTCACCAAGACTGAGGCAGCATGCACAAGGCCTGCACAGGTCTATACCAGCTGGAGTCCAGACCTGAAAGAAGTGGACAAATGCTACCATCCCTAACCCAGAAGCTATCTTGAAGTTATAATCACTTGCTAATGAAAATTTGGTTTCCTCCTAGTGAATCTTAATGGTGAAACAAACTGTTTTTAAGGGTAGTCTGTGTACCACGTTGTAGATGACCAGAAGAAAAAAAAATCAACTCAATGCTTTCCTTGGAGGCTCCTTGTTTCATAATTAATGTTAGGGCTCTTCCATTTTTTAATTTTTATTTTATCTCATTATTTTTATCTTTTTAATATTTTTTCTTCTCTCTTATTTACCCTACAGGTCTTCTCCATATATGATTTATGACTTCCAGGTTAGTGTTCTTATGGGATTCCTGAATATGTAAACAAGAGAGTCTCTTTTTCTTGTGCCTTTTCTTGGGTCCTTTTCCCTCTGTTTGTTCCGTTCTCTTCCTATGTGTTAGTTTTTGTTTTATCATTTTTATAACATTGCTATCCCTTAAAAATCTGTTTGTTTTCTCATGAGAGACAGAAAGGGGGTGGCTCTGGAAGTGAAGAGTAACCGTGAGGAATGGAGGGAGGGGAAGTCATAATCGGGATATATTATATGAGAGTAAAATCTATTTCAATAAAAGAAAAGAAAAGAAACCAAACAAACTGAGTAAGCCAGGAGAAGCAAACCAATAATCGGTGTTCCTCCATGGCTTCTCCTTCAACTCTGTCTTGGCTTCCTTCAATTGACTGTGACTTAAAATATATAAGTCAAAGGACACTCCCCACCCCCAAAAAGTTCACAAGCTCATGGTGGAATCAAAATCAAAGTGATGAAGGAGGTATTGCTACTGTGCCATCATGGACTTGCTTGGCTCTAGGTCAGCAAATGGCCAGTGTCATCTCAGAATTCATCTCTTGATCCTGAGTGGCAGCACAGGTGTGTAACTCATTTCATGAAGCCAGATCGGGTAGATCTGTGTGCTCAAGTCTACACAGGCACCTTCAATCCCTATCTGAAGATCCATCTTTTTACATGGAATTTGAGAAGTTAAGACTCTTCAGCAAACTTCAATATTATGAGAGAATATCGGGAATGGAGTGAGAACATTAGAAAGAAGGAAACAATTCTAACTTCATGAAGTTGAAATATAATAATGTTAAATTAGTAAATTAATATAGGAAGAACTAGGAAGAAACAATGTCATAAGAAAGATTAAAGCAATATCCAAAAGAAAAATATTACACTTTAAGTAGGATCAGCCTTCAAAACGGTATAATCCAATCTAGAATGAGATGTTTAGCCTCTTAAATGAAAAGGAGAAATGTTATGAAGAAGTCACATTTTAACTGGAAACTAAATGGGAAGAAATGAAATAAGAAAAGGTGAGCATATGAGAGAAGAAAATAACTGAGAATAAACCAGCAGACTCATAGAAAAAATATCAGGAGGCAAGAGAAGCTCTAGACTGGACATAAGACAGGAAAATGATAAACAGAATCATATTATTTGCACATTCATTTAGAGCATATCACCAGCAAGAAAAAAATAGAAGAAGTGATCAAGAATCATGGAGGATTAAGAGATATGCATGTCAAAATAGAACTTCAGAGATGAAACTGACAGCATTTTTAAAATCATGGAACCTAGAAAATGTCTGTCTGGTTTCCAAAATCAGAAAAATGGAAAGAAATCAGAAGTTGGTAGTTAAAAAGATAAATTAAAAGAAAGTACAAATCTAGCAGTGAAATGAAGTGATGAAAGTGGTTTACATGCCATGAGTACCCTCAATGTCCAGAATATGGTCTTATTTTTGTTCAAGGCAGCTCAGAGGCTACACTTTTATTTTCCTTTATTGACATTTCCATCTCAAGTCACACTGTAGAAGATGCAACAGCTGTCAAGTATGTTAATAACACCTAACAATTTTGGAACCAGGAGAAAAGTTAGAGGTCCGTTTCCACACCTTCCCACACACCCATAACAGAAGCAGGGCCACGATGACACAGGTTTTCTGGGGATTTACACCTTGATTCTTGTATTCCTGGAAATGTACGAGCATTTTATTTTCTTGGGTATATAGGGAGGTACTTGATTAAATAGAAAATATTTCTGGGAAAGACTGAGGAATTGCCAGCAGGTATATTTGCTATGGTTTTAAAGTGTCCTTTTGAGGGCAGAGGCAATGGGTTCTAGGTAACAAAAGGTTTTTAGTTAAGCAAATAATTTCCATTTTAGACGGTGAGTTGGGTCTGTAAGCCAGGAAAGACCTGTAGGCATTTTATTGGAGTGAGCAATCTTAGACCCACAGGTGTCCATTCTTACCCAGTATTGGATGTTTAAGTTTTATTTCATAGTGTTACTATGGTCTATCAGTGTAATCACTTTTTATATTTCAGATACTGGCTGGGGGCTGCAGCTGACCTCTACTGTTACAAAATCTTATGGTACCCATTGCTAAAAGAAATCTATGTTCTCCAAAGTTCTCTCTTGTCTTCAGCTCTGATCTATGGACAAAAACCACTAGACATCTCTTCAAGTCAGCATTTCTTGGGGTTCTGTGTCCTCCTGCAGACCCAAGTCATCTAGTGAGTGTTCTGAACATATATAGCATTTTCATTTGAGAATATCAAGTACCTGAGACCTTCTAATTACTGCCTCCATAGGCTTTCTATTTGTTTTATGGTATTTATTGATCCTCATTGCATTTTAGATAACTTGAACAAGCACTGAAACAGGCACATGGCAAAGAGGCCTCACGATTTTTTTATATGTAGATTAATTACTCCTACTGAGCCCCATGTGTCCCTGTTGGTCTTTGATGTGACTTGACCACAGTGACAATCCTGGAGATCAGGAGTGGGAATGGGGAGGTCTGGAGAGGAAACTCAGAGGCAATGAGGGTGAGAGACCTGTACATTGACTGTCAGTATGGGGTGATTCTATTTCTTAATGGAAAAAGTTAACCATTTCTTCAGGCCCAGACATTATAGAAGAATCTAGAATGCCTAATATATTAAAGTACTTCTCCTACATGTATCTATACCATGTGCGTCAAACTCTCGGGCTCTCCAAGAAGATGCTGACATCAATCTTCTGCAGCTCAGTATTCAACTCTTTCCTCAGGCTTTATCGTTACCCGAGATTGAATCAATTATTTTCTGAATCCCTAATATAGATAGCAAGACCCTTATAGATGATCAAAGAGACTCTCTGGCTTTATAGTTTTAAAATACTTGATGGCTACTTTGTACGTTTCATTATCTTTCTCAATGACATCTATGCAGTTTAGCAAAAATAAGTGAACTCCACAGCACCTGCAACTTCCCTTGGAAAATTTCAAATGAATGATATACCTGCCAGCTAATGTGCTGGCTTTATGGGTGTTCTAGTAAGACACAAAGAAGAAGAGTCAGAAATTAGAATGCCAGGTACTGTTCATGCTCCAACTGTGATACAAGATGGTGGCATAATGATGGGGCATCCAGAAGTGATCCAGCTGTGAAATACCAATTTATTGGTTTCTTTTTGTACAGTCCCTAGACTCTGTGATGAATAACGTAGGTTTTCATAGGAATCGTTTATCTTTACTCAGTGAGTTTACCCAATTGTAGTCCTGTCTTAACCACTTACACGGGTGATCAGCTCAGGCATCCCGAACACAGGGAAGCTGGCAAGAGCAGGGGAGTTTGGATGCTTCACAGATCTTGCTTCCCCAAGTTCTCAAAGACAAACAGACCTCAAAGGAAGATTTAATTCACCCATCTGTCCTTTTTGCCTCACCTTAAACTTACATCCCTCCCTAAAGGTAAGGATCAGAAATGCAATCAGCTTTGACTTCAAGAGTAGACACTCTTGACAAGGCTCTGCCAGTGGTGCCTGTCCTAGTTGGAGCAAGGCGTTTTGAAAGGTGTCTGAAGTTTTGGCTGAGTCATAGCGTTCAAACAACACATGATCTCTGCTGCTGCTTACAAGGGCCTTTAAAACGGGTCATAGAGTTTTATTTTCCCTTGCCTGCATGTGGATAATTGAATTGCAGTTTGCTAACTAAGACGACATTAGTTGGTGTCAAGTGTACTGTTTTGATATTTTAAAGGAATCTTGGGTTTCTTCAACCATTGAAAAATGGGATTTTAAAGCCAGAAGGTTTCCAGACAGAGTATTTTTAGACTGATAAATGATTGAAGCGTGTGTGCTAGAATTACGTGTATAAAATGCTTCAATAGTGTCTAAATATTTTTTTCTATTATTTTCCATAGCCCTAGTGATACAATGGGGAACACTATTTCTTTAATAGTAATATAGCAGTAATAAAAACTATTGAACACATACCATGCTCAAGCATTGCTTTGAATATATTATCTTGTTTGTGCTTATTAGATACTAGAGCAACCTGAGTCTCAGATAATTTGATAATGGATACATGATTATTCAAGTGATGATGCAGATGGTGCCAGGAGAGAACCAGTAGGTGGTCTGTAAATTTAATTCTCTTAGCTATTGTGCTAAAATACCCTCCTCTGGCACACTGACGCCTAAAATCTTACTCCGAGAAGAAAATTTGGCACATAGGTGTGCCAAGATTAATGTTACAAAATGTTTGCAGAATTAAATGAAGTTGCAGGTATGAAGAATGATTATGGGGAAAATTGTATAAAAGTAATTATTTAGGAAATATGAGTGGTAAGATATTCCAGCACTTGAAAGGTTGAGGCAGGAGGCTGTATATTTTATACCATCTTGGGCTATAGAGTAAGACCCTGTCTTAAAATCATCAAAATAAAAGAAAGACAAGTGCTTACACTAAGGATAAAGAACTTTTCCTCAGTTTTGTTTTAAAACTATTTATTATTTTATTTTTACTAATTTTTATTAAGACATCATTAGTTTTAATTGACATACCACAAACTGTACATAACTACATGGAATCATTTGATAGGTTTTAATGTAAGTGGACATCCATGAGACTAGGCCACTTTCAAAGAGGAAGTTATTCTTCATGTGGAAAGTTTGTTTGATCTCCTTTTTGATTCCTTCATGCTCATTTATCCCTAGTCTTTTGTGTTTGGGGGAAATAGTATGTAAATATCTGTAAGGTCCATTTGGTTTATAATACCATTAGCTCCAGTATTTCTCTGTCTAGCCTTTGTCTGGATAACCTGTCTATTGGTAAGAGTACTGAAATCGCCCACCATTACTGTTTGAGGGTCACTGCGAGATTTGAGCTGCAGTGATATTTCTTTTACAAACATGGGTGCCCATGTGTTTAGAGCATAATGTTAAGAACTGAAATGTCCTCTTGGTAGATTTTTTTTCTTTGATGAGTATGTAGGCTTTTTCCCAAATACTTTTGATTGGTTTTCCATTGAAGATTATTTTTTGTTATCTATTGAAATGGGTACACCAGCTTGCTTATAATTTGCTTATAATAACTTTTTTTACTCCTTACCATGAGGCAATGTCTATCCTTGTTATTGAAGGTGTGTTTATTGGATGCAGCAGAAGGGTGGATCCTGTTTTTACATCCATTCTGTTAATTGTCTTTTTTATTTGGGAATTGATCATTAATATTGAGAGATATCGATGACCAATGATTGTTGATTGCTGTTGTTGTAGTTGTTGTTGTTGTTGCTGGTGGTGGTGGTGTGTGTGTGTCCTTTTTTGATTTTGTTGGTGTAAGATTATTTATTTCCTATATTTTCATGGTTATAGTTAATCTCGTTAGTTTCGAGTTTGCCTCTAGCAGCTTCTCCAGGGCTGGATTTGTAGATAGGATATTGTTTAAGTTTGGATTTACCATGGAATGCTTTACTTTCTCCATATATGGTAAATGAAAATTTTGCTGAGTGTATTAGTCTGTGCTGGCATCTGTGATCTCTTAGCATCTGTAGCACATGTCCTGGCCCTTTTGGTTTTTAAAGTTTCCATTGAGGAGTCAGTGTAGTTCTGATACAGTACATGGTATTTCCCATTGCAGCTTTTAATATTCTTTCTTTGTTTTGCATGTTTAGTGTTTTGATTATTATGTGTTGGGGGGCATTCTTTCCTGGTCCAATCTATTTGGTGTTCTGTAAGATTCTTGTACCTTTATAGACATCTGCTTCTTTAGAAAAAATTTCTTCTATGATTTTGTTGAAACTATTTTCTGGGCCTTTGAATTGGGATTATTCTTCTATTTCTATTATCCTGAAGTTTTTTTAAAATAATGTACCAGAATCCTGGATGTTTTGTATCAAAAATATTTTAGATTTAGCATTTTCTTTGACTCATGGATCCATTTCTCCTATTGTATTTTCAAACCTGAGACTCACTCTTCTGTCTCCTGTTTACTGTTGGTGAAGCCTGCCTTTCTATTTCCTGTTCAAATTCCTAAGTTTTTCATTTTTAAAATTATCTCAGTTTCAGTGTCTTTAGTGCTTCTATCTCCATTTTTAGGGCTTGAATAATTTTATTAACTCTTGCCTTTCTTTGTTTGCATTTTCTTGAGATTTCTTTAAGGGATTTATTAATTTCTTCACACTATTTGCTCCTCTGCACCTCATAGAACTTGCTCTAAAATTGACCACATAATGGGGTACAAAGCAAGTCTCAAAAGATACAAGAAAAATGAAATAGCTCCTTGTATCCTAACAGACATCCATGGATTAAAACTGGATATAAGCACCAGAAGCTGTATATAGCTTGTGAACATGTGGAAAATTAATATCTCTCTACTGAATACAAAATGGGTCAAGACATAAATTAATTAATTAATTAAATACTTTCTAGAATTCAATGCAAATTAATATGCAACATACCCAAACTTATGGGACACAAAGAAAATAGTTCTTAGAGGAAGTACATAGCATTAAACTCCTACATAAAAGCAAACAAACAAGTAAAAAAAAAGAAAAAAACAAACTTAGCAGCACCCTTAAAAACTCTAGAACAAAAAGAAGTTATCACACCCAAAAGTAATCAACAAGAAATACTCAAGCTGTGGGCTGAAATCAAAAAAAATAGAAACAACAAAAATAGTAATTAATGAAACTAAGAATTACTGAGAAAGTCAATAAGATAGAAAAAATGTTTATCTAAACTAACGAAAAGGCTGAGAGATAATAGCCAAATTAACAAAATCAGAAACAAAAATGTGGACCAGTCTCGATGGGATCTGCAGGCTCACCCAGTGCCTGTGGCAACTTCGGTGTCCGAGGGCCTTGCCACTGCTGGGGCCATACTGATCTGAGTGACTTATGCTGCCACTAGGGAACATGATGACATCTGGGCCTGAGCTGTTCCCAAAAGCTATGTCTGCATTCATGGCCCTCTAGCAACCAAGGTTTATTGAAGTCATGACTTCAATAACTATTGAAGGCTGTGCAGATGACTGGGATTTGGTCCGACACCTGAGTCCATGTTGATGTCTAAAAGTCATGATGCCCTCAGATGCTAATTGGAGTGACCTGCGCTGCCACTCAGGGCCGTGTTGATATACCAACCCATGATATAGCATAGGTCATGTCTGGGTCCTTGGCCCTACCACAGCCGGGATGTATTGATGTTTGTAGTTCCTGTTACTATTGAAGGCAACACAAATACCTGGGGTCTCGACTGTCACCTGAGGCCTGGTGGAAGTCCGCGGGTAATGCTACGTCTGGGGCCCTACACATCAGAGTAGCCTGCACTGCCACGAGGTGTCATCGTAATCTACAGGCTTGTGCTACAGCTGAGGACCGTGTCTGGGTCTGTGGATCTACTGCAGCCAGGGTCTGTCCTGATGTCCATGGCTCCTACATTCGAAGGCCTTGTCCATGCCAGGAGTCTGGGTCACCATCTGGGGCCAGGGTGACAACAGCCTAGTCTCCTGCCTGGGACCATGTCTGAGTCTGTGGTCCTACCACAGCCAGAGTCTGTGATGATATCCTAACCCATGGTACCACCAAAGGCCACAAGGATGCCCTGGGTCTAGGCCACTGACTGTGGTCATGTTGGTGTTTGAGAGCCATACTGCCACCAGAGACATGCTGATCTGGGAGGCCCATGTTGTCACACTGGGCCATGGTGTTGTTTGGACCTGGGCTGCTGCCAGTGGCCATGTCTGGGTCTGTGGCCCTGCAGTGGCCAGGATTTAGGTTGATGTCTGTGGCTACTGTTACCATGGAGGAATGTGCAGATGCCTGGCATGTGTTCAGTCACCTGAGATTATATTAGTGCCCAACAGCTTTGCTGCCGCCAGGGCCTTAGTGGCAAACACGCAGAAGCTGCAATCAAGGACCGTGTCTGGGTCTGTGTTCCTTCTGTAGCTGGGATCTATGTTGATGTCCATGTCCCTTGTTACCACAGAAGGTCATAGGAATCATGCCTATCGAAATCCGACGGCCTTGCTGAGCTGGCCACGCTACTCACGGGCCCTAGGATAGCAGGCACCGCCCCTAGCTGGAAACTGTAGCATTAGAGTTGGACATGCCTGACATGGGAGAGCTGTCCCCCAACCCGACCCCAAGCATTCAGGAGAGATGGCCGTACCCCTCACCAGGGGAGTTGGAAAGCTGGCCCTCATGGTATGGGCCTCGGAGAGCCGGCTCCACCCCTCACCTGAGAAGGGTGGTTCTAGTGATCTGGAACAACCAGCTCAACTACTCCCCAGACCCGCATCCTTGGCCTTGAGGCTCCACACCTTAACATCCACCCTGTCTGTGACCTGGTGGAGCCTTCAAAGGGACTGGTTCTCCAGAACAAAAGCTGTAGGAGTCCCATGACTCGGGGCAACGGCAGGATTTCTGAGAGGAGTCTTGGTGAAAGGGTCCAGTGATGATGGCCTCCTGGAGGCCTTGAGCTAGACTAATGACTCATTGCGGTAAACAGTTTGTGGGTGGGGCTGTTTACAAAAGGGTAGACTGTGTGAAACACCATGGCTCTCAGTGCCACAAGGATGAATGAAGAGATGTTGGAAAGATGGAGGAGAGAGGCAGATTGTGTTGTTTTTAATTAATTGTGGGGACTTTTCTTTGGGGGTCTTGCTGCAGGGATGAAGAGGGATTTGAAGGGACTGGGGGTGAATTGGATTGGTGTGCATGATGCAAAATTCCCCAAGAATCAATAAAAAAATAAGCTTTTTAAAAAGGTCAACATAATACCAGAAACTGAATAAATTCAGAGAATCTTAAGGGCATACTTTGAAAACCTTTACTCCACCTTATTAGAAAAATCTAATGGAAATAAATATTTTTCTCAGCAGTTATCAGCCAATATTACATGAAAATCAGATAGACATTTTAACTAAACCTAAATCCTTAGTGAAATAGAAGCAGATTTTAAAAATCTCTCAACCAAACGACAACAACAACAAAAATTCAGGGCCAGATGATTTTAGCACAGAATTCTATCAGACGTTCATAGAAGAGTTAACACCAGTACTTTTTAACTTATTCAACAAAAGAGAAACAGAAGGAACACTACCCATTCATTTTATGAGGTCCCATTTACCCTGATACTTAAAATTCATAAAGACTAAACAAAGAAAGAGAAGTACAGACTAATTTCCCTTATAAACATAGAGGCAAAAATACTCTATAGAATACTTGCACACTG
The DNA here is from genome assembly GCA_004026605.1 of Ondatra zibethicus. NCBI lineage: Eukaryota > Metazoa > Chordata > Mammalia > Rodentia > Cricetidae > Ondatra > Ondatra zibethicus. The sequence continues at coordinate 37,152 of PVIU01009090.1, read as the reverse complement.
AATTCAATAATACATCAAAATTGTGCCAGAGATGCAGGAATGTTTCAATATAAAAAAATCAAAGTGTCATCTGTCAAACAAACTAAAATAACACAGAATCATCTCATTAGATGCAAGAAACTCCTTTGACAAAATCCATCACCCTTCCATCATTTGTTCCCATCATTTGTCTATATATTGTGTGGAATTTTTAAAATATTCATTTTTAAGCCAGGTGTGGTAGAACATGCTTTTAATCCCAGCACTTGGGAGGGAGAGGCAGATAGATTTCTATGAGTCTGAAGCCAGCCTGGTCTACAAAGTGAGTTCCAAAACAGCCTGGGCTATTACACAGAGAAACCCTGTCTCCAAAAACCAAATTAAAAAAAAAAAAAAGGAAAAAGTACTCATTTTTTTTTTATCGTGTATGTATGTGTAACATGGTGCAGGTAACCAGAGAGACCAGAAGATTTCAAATCACCCAGAGTTGAAGCTATGGAACATTGTGAGTTACTTGATGTGGGTGCTATGAACTGAGCTAGGGTTCTCTTCAAGAGCAGAAAATACTCTTAATTCCCTAGTCATCTTTCTAGTCCTTACTGCTGCATTTTTTGTTACTTAGCCATTTCGCAATTTCTAGAATAGATGGTTTCACAACAGACTTCATAGCTGTCTGACTCTTATGCTAATTCTCCCCTTTTGTTCAAGTTCCCTGAGCCCTAGATGTAGGGCCTGTCATGTAGATGTGTCTGTAGGAGGAAAATATCATGTGATTCTACCCTTGAAAAAGAACTACAGGCAACTAATGATCTGGGGGAAAAGCATTAGCTTCTCTAAAGGATAGTCCCTTATTGGCTGACCCATGACATACAAACAGCAAATCAGGCTCAGCAAAGTTTTTATTTGTGCTTGAGCATACATATGTATATGTAATAATAATAACCAAAGCAAAAGAGGTCATCAAATTGAGAGTGGGGATACATAGGAGGGGTTCACGGGATAGTAGCTGGCAGGGAGGAAAGGGAATGGGGGAAGTAATAAAATTTCTATTTCAATTAAAATGTTTTTATTTTATCTTTTTATTTTTAGTACATTAATTTTTATTGATTTTTTCCATTTGTTTACATACCTACCACAGTCTCTCCCCCCTCTTCTCCACCTGTTCCCTCCCCTTGCCTCCCATCTACCCCTTTCCCCATCTGCTCCTCCTTCCCCATTCAGAAAGGAGCAGACCTCCCATGGGCTTGAACAAAACATGACCCATCAAGTTGAGGCAGGACCAAGCTCCTCCTTCTGCATCAAGGTTGGGCAAGGTAATCCAGCATGGGAATGGGTTCCTAAAACCCAGCTCAATTGCCAGGGACAGGTCCTGATCCCACTGCTTGGAGCCCCACAAACCAACCAAGATTCCCAACTATCACACACAAGCACATGGCCTAGGCTTGTTCCATGCAGGCTCCCTAACTGTTGGTCTAGAGCTGGGGAGCTCTCACAAGCTCAGGACAGCTGTCTTGGTGTGTTCCCCTGGTAATGACCTTGACCTCCCCTAGCTCACACAGTTCTTCCTCTCTCTCTCTTCAACAGGAGTCTAGGAGATGGGCCCAGTGCTTGCCTGTAGACTTCTGCATCTGCTTTGATCAGTTACTGGATGTAGGCTCTCTGATGGTAATTAGGGTGGTCCCCAATCTGATTACAGGAAAAGGCCTGTTCAGGCACCCTCTCCACTATTGCTTGGAGTCTTAGCTGGGGTCATCCTTGCTTTTAAAAGTTCTTTACATAACTGGGACATATCTGTTCCGTGTTTTGTAAACATTTTACTCTTGATGATAATCTATTCTTTTCTTCTTCCAACTGACATACTGGTGATACATTGTCTTCCTTTTATGAACTTGGACATATTTCTGCATGCACTTAGAACTTTCATATCTTTCATCAAACGATATAATCAGTTTTTAATCCCCATCTCCTTTTTTCAATTTTTATTTTGAGGCAGGATATAATTTGCCAAGATGGAGCTTTTTTGTACAGTCCTTCTGCATCAGCCTCATGAAGGATTATGGGCCTTCACCACCATATGCTTCTGATTTTACTGACGTTCAGTGGTAGAATTTTCCTGGATGGAACATATTGCTATTTCACATAAAAAATACTGATTGCTATGCTTATGATTGTTTAGATAGTCTTTCTATGTCTTGAAGATTTGAAATTTCATAGTTAGGTCTATTCCTCATTTTAAAACCCATTTTAGTAGAAGCTATAAGGCTTCCTTACGTACATTTTCATTCAGTTATCCATCTATCCATCCATCCATCCATTTGCCCACCTGTCCATCTGTATGTCTGTCTGTCATTCCATCCATCCATCCATCCATCCATCCATCCATCCATCCATCCATCCATCCATCTATCCATCCATACATCTATCCCATTCATTTATTTCTTTTGAATGGGCATGTTTAGGTGTTAAAGCACCATTCATTGAAAGACCCTCCTTTCTTCCCTGAATTGCCTTGCTGGCCCTACTTGTGTTGGTCTACAAATTAGCTCTTATTGCTGTATCATTGCGTTGTCTTTCTTTCACCAGATGTGCAATGATAGGACTAGCCCCGTGTTAAATCTTAAACTTGAGAAGTGTCAGTTATTGACTGTTGTTCTCTCACACTGTTTTGACTATTCAATGTGTTTGACCTCTCCATGAACATTTTACGATGACTTTGTTAATATCTACAGAATAAATGGTTGGGATATTGTTAAGATGAAATTTATTTTATGGATCATGTCGTAAAATAAAATGGCACCGTGGTGATACTTGTCTATGAGCATGTTTTTAGTGATGGGAATGTTTACAGCAAGATTTTGTGGTTGTTCATGCCATACAATGGCTGTTCTAATTTTGCTAATTTGTACTTCATCTTTATCAAATCTGTTTTTTCACTAGACAAAATTTAAAATGTTTGTTATTTAGTAAGGCAATCTGTTGGTGATTCTGAGGAAGTGATAGAGTTTTAAATCTCTTTTCAGGTAAATTCCTAATAGGGAAGTTGTGGTTTTATTCATTCTTCACAAATGCATTCAGGTTTTTAATCAATATTTTAATTCCTGTTATACATATACTTTATTGTAATGAATCATACATAGTTAATTAATTATACATTTATTGTCATTTATATAATATTGAGAAAGTAAATTCAAGATCCAGAAAAAAATAACATATTTAGGATGTGTATTATGGAATCCAACCAACTGAGATGTAGTTTCCATTTATTTTAATAGTTTCCATTTGTTTGAATTATTTTGCAGCTCCTTTATGAAATGTCTCTATATCCACCACATGCTCAATGAAAGTTTTATAAAGTGCAAGCTAATAGCTTATTGTCAATGCAAATCTAACTTGAGAATGTCTTCTTACATTTACAGGGATATTTATATTTCAACTACCTGATATCAAAGATCAGAAAATTTTCTAGCTAAAAAATAATTTGTTAAAATAAACTTTAAGGCATCTAGAAAGGAGAGAATATTAATGAAAGAGAGAGGCATAAAATATTCTAGTAAGAATTTTGGTTAATTTTGACCTCAAATGTTGAATTCCTAAGTGTATTATAGTAGGTAGAACAACACAAAATTTGATCTCTAGGGTCAAGTGTAATATAAAATACTCAGGATATATTGTGGAATGTAGGTCGCCATGAAACTATGTTCACTTTGGATTGTAATATAATGTTCAAATCAGGCAAGATTTAGTGAGAAAAAGTCTCCGCAGGTTTTTAAAAGTACTTTTAAAGTTTATATTTGTTCCCCAATTTCCATCAGTTTTCTATAGCCCAAGGCAAGTGGTCCGTTCATCCATCCATCTCTGTGCAATATTGACAGAGCTCATACTATTCTATTCTAACTGCTGCTTCTCAGAAAAAAAAATTCTCTCCGTGACACCATGGGTGGCTCCTAGCAGGGAAATTATTGGAATATCAACAATAATATCATCATTTTCATGCAAAATAAACTGGGAAAACTGTGACTCAGAGTGAAGTAAAGCAAAGCAAAATAAATGAATGTTTACTCATGATGTATTTCTATTACATAGAAAACTAGATATTCATGTCTTTGTTAATATGTATTTGATTTTATTTATTATAAATCTGTCAAAGATTATTTACATGTAACATGCAAGAAAGTTTCAATTGTGAACATTGGTTCTCCTTCTTAGATTTTGGGATAGCATTCAACATCCCATTGTACTTTATTTACTCTTTACTGCTATTTGGGCATGGTGACATACATCCTTAACTCCAGCACACAGGAGGCAGAGGAAGGAGGATCTCTAAGAGTTCAAGGCCACCCTGGTCTACAAAACAAATTCCAGGACAGCTAAAGCTATTACACAGAAATTCTGTTTCAATAAAAGAAGAAAACAATGCTATAAGACATGACACATCCTTCTGTATGCTGTGAATATGTGTTGCTTTTATTGATTGATGAATAAAGCTATTTCAGTCAATGGCCAGACATCCAAACAAGGATGCAGAGAGAAGGAAGGCAGAGTAAAGGAGACACCATGTAGCCACCTAAGGAGTAACATAGCAGAGCATTACCAGTAAACCACAGCCACGTGGTGATACACAGATTAATAAAAATGAATTAATTTATAGGTAGAACTAGCCAGTAAGAAGCCTGAGCCATTGACTAAACAATTGTAATTGATACTGAGCCTCTAAGTCATTATTTCATAAGCGGCTGTGCGGACCTGTGAGTGGGAAAGAAACAAGACCAGAGAGAACAGCAGGACAGAGAAAACCTTCAACTACAATGGCATTCATTTTCTGTGAAGTAACAATTTAGATACTCTGGGTGTATTAACTCATGTCAAAAACCATCTTATGTGGACAGCATCATGACTCACCTTTTAAAACCCAGGAGAATTGGTGTAAAGTCATCAGATCCCCTAGAACTGAAGTTATAGACAGTTGTGAGCTGCCACATGGGTGCTGCAAATTGAACCCAGGTCCTCTGGAAGAACAGCCAGTGCTTTTAACTCACAAGCCATCTCTCCAGATGAGTCAAAGACCTCAACATAAAACCAAGTGCACTGAACCTCATAGAAGAGAAAGTGGGAAGTACACTTTAATACTTTGGAACAGAAGTCTACTTCCTAAATATAACCCCAGTAGCACAAACCTTGAGGGCAACAATTAATAAATGGGACCTCCTGAAACTGAGATGTTTCTGTTATACAAAGGACACTGTCAACAAGACAAAATGGCAGCCGAGAGAATGAGAAATTATCTTCATCAACCCCACATTGGACAGAGGGCTGATCTCCAAAATATTCAAAGGACTCAAGAAACTGGTCATCAAAAGAACAAATTAATCCAATAAAAAATGGGGCACAAACCTAAACAGAGAACTCTCAAAAGATGAATCTAAGGAGGCCAAAAGACATTTAAGGAAATGGTCAACATTCTCAGCCTTCAGAGAAATGCAAACCAAAACAACTCTGAGATTCCATCTTACATCTGCCAGAATGGCCAAGATCAAAAACACTGATGACAGCTTATGTTGGAGTAGATGTGGGGTAAAGGGAACTCTTCTTCTTTGTTGGTGGGAGTGCAAACTGGTATAGGCGCTTTGGAAATCAGTATGGAGATTTCTCAGAAAATTAGGAAACAACCTACCTCAAGACCCAGCAATTCCACTTTTTGGTAAATACCCAAAGGATGCTCAATTTTACCACAAAGACATGTACTCAGCTATATTCATAGCAGCATTTTGTCATAGCCAGAACCTGGAGACAACCTAGCTGCCTCTCAACCGAAAAAGGATAAAGAAAATGTGATATATTTACACAATGGAGTACTACTCAGTGGTTTAAAAAAAAATGACATCTTGAAATTTGCAGGCAAATGGGTGGAGCTAGAAAACACATTGAGTGAGGTAATCCAGTCCCAGAAAAATAAATATAATATGTACTCACTCATAAGTGGCTTTTAGACATAAAGTAAAGAAAAACCAGCCTACAAATCACAGTCCCAGAAAACCTAGACAGCAAAGATGACCCTAAGAGAAACATACAAGGATCTAATCTACATGGGAAGTAGAAAAAGACAAGATCTCTTGAGTAAATCGGGAGTGTGGGGGTCATAGGAGAGGGTAGAAGGGGAGGGGGCAGGAAGTGAGGGGAGCCGAAAAAAATATATAGCTCAATAAAAACAAAAAATCCAGGAGAAATGAGACAAAGAGAGCTAAATGCATGCATCATTAACAGGCAGAGCGGGGTGAGTTGCGCTTTGCTAACGGGCATTCAGCAGAGCTGCTTCTGTTTGCTGTCAGCAGAGTGGAAAGACAACCAGAGAGTACTATCGCTTTGTAGCAGCTCAGAAATGAAGCTTCCCTTCTGGCAGATCAGTGGCTATTTTGATAAACATGCTCTAAGGAAGCTTTTGCTTTAGAGTTCTGTTAGAGGTCCTTCTTTGCACGAAAACATAGATAAGTTAAGATTACAGGTGCCCTCTGACAAAGGTTCCTGAGATCGATGCAGCAGTGCTGGCCCCATTCTGATGCATTTATCTTCATCGGTCTTTCCTTGTTTCTTTTTTTTGTATTTTCTGTAGCTCTTTCACTCTTCCCAAAGGGAGAAATGTCTTTGGTGAGAAACATTTTCACTCAATATGAAAATTAGGCTTTTAAAAAATGCTATGTGGCTGAGGCCTCAGGCTAACTGCAACTGCTGGGGAAAAGGATTCAACACCTGCAAAGGGTTTATAAAATTATAGATTAACTCCACAGTTAGGAGGATTAGCATATCAATCAGAGACAAGACTATTTCATCAATACGAGGAAATTGTGGCTTTTGTTTTGTGGTTCTTTTTTTTTTTCAACTACAAAAAGGACAGGTGATAGAAAGAATACCCTCTACTGTGGAAACAGAGAGCACAGGAGTAAATGAAGAAATTAATGGGCACTTTTGTAAGTTAGCTGTGGCACACCCAAGGTTTCCTGATTCGATTACTTTTCTTACTCCAGTAACCTTATGTACCCCAAATGCACATAAAACTATGTCCCTTTCATCTGGAATGAGAGCAGAATACATATATGTGTACGTCAGAAAGCAGGCAGCTCCAGGAAAACCTGCATATTCGTCTGGCATCCGCACTGACAGGCTCATTAGATATCGCATTCCAAACCACTGACATGCCACCGACTTCCTCTGAGATTCCGGGAAGCCAACAGGTTCTCATCAGACAGAACTTGATCCCCTGCCCAGATCTTCCCATGATGCCTCTCCCCTGTGTCCTGAAGTGTATTTTCGAATTTGAGTCAACTTGAAGAAACATTTTGCCAAGAAGAGTTGCTTATTTATATCCAGACAAGGAGGGGAAAAAATGCTGGCACTATTAGTTCATGAGTCTCTGAAAATGAAAAGAAGTGTCACAGTGGGGGTTTGGAAGGTTAAAGTATGATAAGCTGTCTGGGCACCATGGAGGCTCAGCCACCTACCACCATGGATAGGCAGTCCTGTTGTCCCTTCTAGAAGCACTTGCTGCTGCTGAGCTTCCCTTTATTGCTCTTGCCAACTCCCAGCACCTGAGTAACAGGGCGAGCAAGAACAGCTGGTAGCATCCTATGCCAGCCTCTCACCTCTCATTTGTATAAGGAAAATGTCTCACTCAGTTCTTGTGTTGCAGTCTGTTAAAGTTGTATTCACTCGTGTGGCTTTCTCTCAAAGATCCCAGAGTAGTATTTTAAAGGGCATTTTCCATTTGCTTTTTTGCAGACTTACTTTCAATAAGAAGGAAAGCCTAATCCCTGGGAAATTTGTTGTTTGGGTCTTTGCATTATTTTTTTCTTCTTAATTTATTCCTCTTTAGAAGCTTCTTACTCTCCTCTGAGTGGTAAATGGGCAGCTTTTGTGTTATCAGCCCTTTACGATCACAATCTGGGGTTGCCAACACATAACTGTGATCGTTGTAGCAGCCATGTTTCAAAGTTCACTGTAACAATAATCCATATTAAATACTGCCATGTTAAGAAAGCAACTTTTGTGGATGCAAATGCCAAGAGTGGCTGATGCTCTTTGATTTTGTTTGTGGAGTAACTGATGTCCTTTTTAGAGAAACTGTATCAGTTATTAGGAATGGGCAGATAGAGATGAACACACATATGCCTGCCTGGGGTCATTTGCCCTAGGTAGGGGAGAAGAATCCATGGAAATGCTGGGTTCCATTAGGACCAGGTGAGTGCAGACAGACAGATACACACACACACAGCACACATACCTGCCTGAGGCTGTTAGGGGTCAGGTACCATTTTGATGAGGAAATATATGGTAGAGAGAAATGAGAGAGAGAGAGAGAGAGAGAGAGAGAGAGAGAGAGAGAGAGAGAGAGAGAGAGAGAAGCAGAATGGTTCTTGTCCTGTGGAGAGAGGCAGACCTGAAGGGGTGAAGGTCCCGGTGAGGAACAGGCTGATGTGGGAGGCCTGCTTACCACCTGGGGCCATGGTGTCATCTAGACCTGGGCTGTAGCCAAGGTCCATGTCTGGGTCCATTGTCCTGCAGCAGCCTTGGTCTTTGTTCATTTCCATGGCTCCTGTTACCAGCAATGGCCATAAGATCAAGAGTCTGAGTCACCACATATGGCCATTGGTACCTGAGGGCCATACCACAGGAGGAACTATCCCAATCAGAGTGGCCTGGAGACTCCCAGGCTTGGTCTACAGATAAGGACTGTGGCTGGGTCCATGGACCTAACACAGCCAAGGTCTGTGTTGATATCCATGGACCATGTTGCCACAAAAGACCACATGGATACCTGGGTTCTGGGATGTCACCTGGGATGTTGGGTACTGAGGGACATGCTGTAGCCAGGACCATATTGATCTGAGTGGCTTGTACTGCCACCTGTGGCCATAGTGTCAACCAGGCCCAAGCTGCTGCTGAGGGCCATGTCCATGGGCCTACAATGTCAGTGGCTCCTGTTTCCACTGAAGCTGCAGGATCCCCATGACTCAGGCAACAGCAGGAGATACAGGAGGAATATCAGTGAGGGCCCAGTATTGATGGTGTACCAGAAACCAGAGGCCTTGAACCTGACCAACAACTCATTACACGATGAACATTTGGAAGTAAAGCTGTTTGGACAAAAGGGTTTACTGTATGGTACACAGCAGCTTGCAGAGCCACTAAGACAAATGAACAGGCAGGCAAGATGGAGAAGCAAAGCATTTGCCTTTGTTTGTTTATTGCTTTTTGTTTGTAAGATGAATGAGGCAGGAAAAATGAAAGAGCAACTTGTTTATTTTATTTGTTTGTCTTTTCTTTATATCTTATTTTTATTATTTCTTTTTAGTTTCCCTTTGGGGGGACACTACAAAGGTGAAGGACATATATGGAGAGAATGGGAAATGAGTGAGATTGGGGTGCATGATGTAAAATTCCCAGAGAATCAGTTACAAAAGGATAAACTGCATCAAAATGCAAAGGAAGGGGATTAACAGGAAGGGATTAGGATGGAAAACTTGGTTTGGGTGATAATTTTTAATTGGGAAAATGGATGCTTCGTTATCAAAAGTAGAATTGGCTTATGAAGGAAAATTAAGACAAACAGTGCACATGCATCTGTGGGAGAAGGAGAAGCTTAGAGACAAAATGTCTCTGTGATTTTCCTGCAAAGCTGAGAAGCAGAAACTTGAGGGTAAAGGGGAAGAGTGGCGCCCATAGAAGACACAAAGCTTTGCCTCTTCTCTTACACATGCTCCTCTTGCTGTAAGGAAAAAGCATGACCAAGGCAACACTTACTTATATTTTTTGAGGCATTTAATTGAGGGATTCCTTGCAGTTTTAGAAGGCTAGTCCATGCTTGTCATGGAAGGAAACACACAAGCATGCCTCTGGAAAGGTAGCTGAGAGCTTTACATTATAATCCAGAACAGGAGGCAGAGAGATGTGACCTACTTCAAGTTTTTGAAACTTAAAATCCACTAACAATGACACACTTCCTCCAACGAGGCCACATCTCTGAATGCTTCTAATCGTACTCAAATAGTTCCACTCCCTAGTGATTAAACAATCAAATATGTGAGCCTTTGGGGGCCATTGTCGTACTAAATGCCACATTCTACTCTAGGGTCTGTGGTCCAATGCTCCCATTAGCCATTCAAGGCCTCGGGACTGCCCAAGATCTGGGCTGCCACCTGGGACCTTGTTGGAGTCCAGGGACTGCATGTACTTTTTCTCTTCTAACTGTATGGTTTGTATTTCTCTTTTCCTTGCTTGCTTATATTCAATATATATATTATAATGTGATCACTAATAACCACATGACACAGTTAATACTAGGCTGTTGTCTTGAAATCTCCTTTGCCAGCATCATCAATCTCAGACTCTTTAAATTAGCCTCTGGCAGATTCTTAAGACAAGGGCAAAAAAGCAGTCACATGCTTTGCCAAAATATCACAAGAATTGTCTCTAGGCCAACTGACTGAAGTATCTTGAGCTGTGTCCTGAAGTCCACTTGACCGTCAGCACTGTCTTCCATACTCCTACTAGGATGGCCTACTAAGCCCACTTAAAGCATTCAAATGCATCTCTAGACTAAAGCCCCAAAGTCTTCCATATTCTTACAATAAGTAGTATAGTCAGGTCTATCAACACCCATTTCTGGTACCAACATCCATCTTAATTATTATTCTATTATTATGAAAAAACACCATGACCAAGGCAACTCTGATTTAAAAAAAAAGTTGAATTAGGGATTGGCTTACAATTTTAGAGGGTTAGTCCTTGATCATCATGGAGGGAGCAGATAGACACTGTAGTAGCAGCAGTTGAGAGCTTTATTTTCTGATATACAGGTAGAGAGTGAGAAAGAGAGAGAGAGAGAGAGAGAGAGAGAGAGAGAGAGAGAGAGAGAGCCTGCCATGGACTTTTGCAACCTCAAAGCCTATCTCCGGAGACATATTTCTGCAACAAGGTCACATCTATTCCAACAAGGCCACATCTACTTGAATAAGACTGCACCTGCTAATGCTTCAAATCCTTCTCAAACAGCTCCATGCTGGTTACTGAGCACCGAAATAAATCAGCCATTCTCATTCAAGCCGCCACATATATATAGAGAGAAATAAAAGGATGGTACTCTATTTACCAAATAGCAAACAGGACTGAGGTTAGTATAATGCTGAAACTTTGTAGCATGAGTAGATAGAGGTTTATAGTCCTGAACTGGAAACAACTGGAAAAAAATATTTTTACAAATTTTAATTTTTTTTCCAACGGACTTTTATTTATTTGCCAACCATTTGACAAGAGATGTGCAAAGGAATTAAAGACAAATGAGATAATTGCTATTGTGCAGCCATTTTCAGCAAACTGAAACGCCCCCTTCTGGAGAGTCAAGGGAGTCACCTAAGACTGGGGAAATTAATCTTACAAGGCTCAGGAACCTCGCGACTATTAGCAGGCTCACAAACTTATTGTATATTCTAGTTATCCAGACAGTTGTAATAGCAGGAAGCAATTGCCTAGGAGCAAAGACTTCCTGCCAAGTACGGTTACCCTCCAGCTGTGTAGGAGCCCATGATTCCCTGCCTTGAGGTTACATAGAAATAAAGAAGATAGTCCTGTTTCTGTAACAAAAATATGTATGTACAATAAAATATACACATACATATCTCCTCTCTCATACATATAAAAAACTGGTAGGGAAAGGTAATTCCTAGCACACAGAGATAGACTTGTAAAAACACAGAGTAGAATCAATTTTTCTTTTAAAGTCTACTAAAAGAAAGTGTATTCTGACTTTGTCTTTGAATAAATTACCCTACAAATTACAAACAATTGAGTTGAAAGTCTTAGTCTGATTCAATGAAAACTGAATGAGTATTTGGAAATAAAATCCACTTCCAAATGGTGGGTCTTCCAGTGAATGAATTATATGCTATCCAAAACTATAGCATCATGGTTAACTTAATTATCTTAAATTCCTAATTATTCATAATCCATATTTCACATGTGAAAATATTTGATGGAATATTTTAGTTTTTTATAACATTTTAAGAAAAACTGAAACTTGAAAATCATTCTATCAAACCAAACCTTGACTATTTCATAAATACATAAAACAAATGGTATTATTCTAATTTTCAACTATATATACATATATAATGGTATATATGTACACACACAAACATGCATACTTATAAATATATTATATTTAAGGTGTTTAAATAGAGATAGTGAAAAGAATAAAAAGTTATAATATTGAAATTTTCATTTAACAAAATAAATTAAAAGACTTCTAACCCATTTAAGTGTTATCATAAATATATTACAATTTATTTTTGCTTAATATTAGTGTGCCTATAAATGTGTATATATACATGTATTATTCACATATAAAAAACAATTTTAAAAATAACAAAATATACAACTTAGGCATGTATCAATACCTTTTCTATAATGTGTTTCATAAAGGATATTATCTAACACTTGTTACTGGATGCTTGGACGCTGAACCTTACCAGTTACAGCCCAAAGTCACTTACAAGAAAATATTGATTAATTCAAGAAATAAATGATTAAAGAAACAGACACATCTCAGTACAAGCTGTGTTTAGCAGTACTTTTCAAGGCAAGAATTTCATTTGTCTTGACTTTAAAACCCAAGTTTAGATAAAGAATCCAGCAATAAATCTGAACTGCAGAGGGATAAAAGGGACAGAGTTTTATTAATGCTTATCACTGCTTAGGTCCTTGCAGTCAATGACAGTTTCAGAAGGATGTTCTGATAAAGGCTCTGCCTGGAGTTGACACAGTGTGCAGTGCTTCCAGTAAGCCTCTTGTGGAACAAAGAAAGCTCTGCACTCCTGAAGCTTGAAAAGAAGATTGACAGCGCTGAACCCAAGTGGAAGCCTTTCCCTCAAGCTTGTGTGCATGCATGCGTGTGTGTGTGCGTGTGTGCGTGCATGTGTGTGTGCATGCGTGTGTGTATGTGTGTGTGCGTGTGTGTGTGTGCGTGTGTGTATGTGTGTGTGTGCGTGCATGTGTGTGTGCGTGCGTGTGTGTATGTGTGTGTGTGTGTGTGTGTGTGCGCGTGTGTGTGTGCGTGTGTGTATGTGTGTGCGGCGAACTCCCCAACCAGCAAGGAAGAACAGCCACCACTCAGGATTCTTCTCGGATCACGCTTTATTGGAGAGCACTTGGTTGAAGGGAGAGCGGGAGGCGAGAGAGCAAGGTCTAAAATGGCGGCTGCTTATATAGGGAGATGTGACACGACTCACGCCTTGATTGGCTGCTATGTGCCCGCTGGCACCAGAGTCCTCGGGATTGGTTAGGGACACGTAGGTTATTGCACATGCAGGAAGCGCCTGGACGCTCAGTCCGGAAGCATTGCCAAATATGGAATTGTTTACCTCCAAACTGCGAGGATCTTGTAATGGCGTTTGTGCCTATGGCTCCCTGCATGTGTGTGTGCATGCGTGTGTGTATGTGTGTGTGTGCGTGTGTGTGTGTGCGCGTGTGTGTGTGCGTGTGTGTATGTGTGTGTGTGCGTGTGTGTATGTGTGTGCGTGTGTGTGTGCGTGTGTGCGTGCGTGCGTGTCTGTGTGTGCATGTGTGTGCGCGCGTGTATGTGCGTGTGTGTATGTGTGTGCGTGTGTGCGTGCGTGTGTGTATGTGTGTGTGTGTGCGTGCGTGCGTGAGTGTGTGTGTATGTGTGTGTGTGTGAGTATGAGTATGAGATACTGTGCTAGTTTAATACTAAAGCAGAAATGAAAAATATTTTCCTGATTCCCAGAAATCATTGGCATCATATGCCAAAGTCTTACTATTTGGGAATAAATTTTATTGCGTGTCTAAATTTCTCTGCATCTTGCTTAATCATATCACTGAAAATGCCAATATAGTAGCAATAATAACCTCACCCACCAAATACCTAATGTATAATTTTTTAAACCAAATTGAAATCTAAATATGCAAAGACAGAAAACACCATCTGAATGTGAAACCAGCATCCAGAATGTGCTTGGCCTACCTGGCAAATAGAAGAATCAAACAAGATTTTAAAACATGCAAAAAAAGGCATATTGAGAGACAGGATATAGCAAAATGTTGAATATCAAGAATGTAAGACAAGACTACAGAGTCTAGAGGTTCTCAACCTGTGCATCAGGACCCCTTTGGCAAACCTCTACTTCCAAAAATATTTATGTTATGATTCAGAACCATCGTGAAATTATAGTTATAAGGTAGAAACAAAATAGTTTTATGGTTGATGGGTTACAACAACATGAAGAACTGTATTAAGGTTTGCAGCCTTCTCATTAGGAAGGTATAGACCCATCCAGAAAATGACATTTAGTGAACATGACAAAAAAAAATATCTAAGAATCCTGGGATATACTTGAAAACAAACCTAAACATCCTCAGAGTGAAAGAGAACTGGAAATAAAGCCTAAAAATTAGATAATTTGTATAAAGAAATTCTAGCAAAAATGTTCTCAAATGTAGAGAATGAAATTAATATTCAAACACAAGAGGCATTTAGAAGTTCAACTAAACCAGACCAGAGAAGAATATCTCCACAATGTATTATTATAAAGATGCCAAAAAAACATTAAAAACTAGAAGAGATAAAAGTCAATAAAAGGCAAAGTATTAGATTGTCATCTAATCTCATGTCAGCAACAGAAAAGCACAGAATGATAGATTTCAGTACCTGAAAGTATAAAATGGACAGCCAAGATTTTTATAAATAGTAAAGGCATCTATTGAAATTGATAAAGATACAATAATTATCACAGAGTCAGTCAATACATGACAACCAAGCAGTACCACCCAACGTGGAAGCAGGTTTAAGAGTAGTCTGCAAATTATTCTATACGTAGTAACCTTTAGATTTCTACCTTTCTTGGGTCCCATAACAAAAGCTTTGCCCTGAAATCTAAGATTAAATCTTGTGTGTTCACACCCCCAACCCATTAGGTAGAATCTGACTGTCCCCTCTACTGCTTAAGTCTAAGGGAAAAATTTAGAACAGTTAACTACAGGATCAGCACAATTGCAGTCTCTCAATCCATGCGAATTTCCATTCAGGTAAGGTTTGTAGGACTCTCCCAGGCACTGAACTTAATTCTGGTGGGTCTGAGTATTGGTTTCAAGTTTAAAGAAGCTAGAAATCAACTCCCTCTCTTTTCCTCTGGCATTGATCTTACCTCTCCCCACTCTTCAGCTCAGAGTTGGAAGACAGATACGAGAAGGGCAGCTCTTCTTTCTGCCTTTAACAAAATACCATATTTTGTTTGTTTGTTTTGTTTTGTTTAGCAACTGCTGTGGGATTTTACTCAGCCTCTGATGCTATATTGTTCCAAATCCTACATTTCTGCATGATTATTTTTTTACGTGTGTGCCATAGGAGTGTGTTTGGTGTATGTATGTTTTGATTTCTTGTCATTGAGAATCTTATACTTTTCATGCCTCAAAAAGTTTTTCATAAACAGAGATGCTAGATCTTAAGTTACTAATCTTTTTTTGTATATAGAGATTTTTGCTCTAGATTTTGGAAACCTTTTCTTTCATCAATTTCATGAATTCATTTTCCTTTCTTAGACTATTTGATCATCCTGATGCACATCATTTTCCTTTCTTATATCTTAAACATGCTTGGGTTTTTTTTTGCTATCAAATGTTATACTTAATGCTATTTGTCTTATTGGGAAGATTTCCTCGTGTCACTTCTGTTGTGTCTGGTTGATACTTACATGGCAGCTTTAACTGGTCTCCCCTCACTGCTTTTCAAGAATGCCTTTATTAGACAAGCTAGGTTCTGGGTATGGAGGAATCTCTGTTTTTCATACTTGAGCAGGGCATTGTTTAATGACCATATTCATTTATAGTAAATGTATGTCTATTAAAAGAAGTGCTTCCATTGTCATTCACCTTCAAAAGTGTATTGGCTATTTCTTCTACAGCTTGATTATATATGAAAGCATGTTGCTTAACATCCAATACAAATGAATGTTTTATTTGTCTTTTATTTCTAAGGTATACCTTCATTTTGGTTAAGAATTAAGTTCATGAATTTTCTTTACATTTCAGTTGGATCTTGTTTTATATCTTAAAAAATTATCCCCCCCAAAATTTTCTTTTAGATGGAACATTTTTCCAATAGGATGTAATAAATAAAATTTAATTATGAATAATGTATATTCTTTTATTTCTATATGTCCTACTAAATATAATTATTTATAGTTCTTTCTTCCTATTTGTTCAGTTAAATTTAATTAATCTATTTATTTCATATTCTGATCACTTTTTCCCCTCCCTCCTCTCTTCCCATTTCTTCAACCCACTTTCCCTCTGCCCCTCCCTGCAACTGACTACCCCTCTGTTTCTGTTAAGAAAGGGACAGGTATCACCAAATTATGGCACATCGAGTAGTGATAATGCTAAGCACCTCCCCTTGTATTAAGACTAGGTAAGGCAAACCAGTATAGGAAATAGGGTACCAAAAACCAACAAAAAATCTGAGACAACCACTGTTCCCACTGTTAGGAGTCTCATAAGTAGAAAAAGCTACACAACTATCATATATATGTAGAGCGCTTTGGTCAGTCATATGCAGGCTTTCTGGTTGTTGGTTCAGACTTTGAGCTCCTGAGTCAAGTTAGTTGTTACTGTAGGTTTTAATTTATTTATTTTTTTTTTGCGATATCCTTGACCCCTCTGGCTCTGATAATCCTTTCTCCCTCTTTCAGCCGTGATTCCCATAACTCAGGCTAATGTTCAGTTGTGGGTCTCTCCACTTGTTTCCATCGGTTACTAGATTGGTGTAGAAAGTCCATGTGTGGCTTTCATTGGTTAATGAATAAAGAAACTGCCTTGGCCTAGTTGATAGGGCCGAACTTAGGTAGGCGGGGAAGACAGAACTGAATTCTGGGAGGAAGAAATCAAAGTCAGGGAGAGACACAATTGAGCCGCCAGAATCAGACATACCGAATCTTTCCTGGTAAGCCACTGCCACATGGCGATACATAGATTAATAGAAATGGGCTAACTCAAGGTGTAAGAGTTAGCCAATAAGATGTTAGAGCTAATAGGCCAAGCAGTGATTTAATGAATACAATTTCTGTTGTTATTTCTGGGCTAAGCTAGCCAGGCAGCTGGGATGAATAAGCAGGCCCTCCTCTGCAACACTAGATGAAGACTCATGACATTTAGGGTAGTCACCAATCTGGTCACAGGAGTTGGACAGTTCAGGCTAATATCCTGTGTTATTAATGAGCCTCAGCTGGGGTCATCTCTGTAAATTTGTGGGAGTTTTCCTTGCATCAGGTTTCAACCTGACTGTGAAATATCTCTCCCTTTCCAGTCACCTCTTCCAACACTCTCCCCCTCCACCCAACCTCTAACCCAATTCATCAAGTTCCTACCCCTACCTGCCCCCAGTCAACCTAGGAGATCTCTTCTATTTCCCATTTACAGAGAGATTCATGCATCCTTCCTTGCTACCCAGCCTCTCTGGGCCTGTGGCTTGTAGCATGGTCATCCTTTACTTACAGCTAGTATCATCTTATGAGTGAGTACATATTATATTTGTCTTTCTGGGTCTTGGTTACCTCACTCAGAATGTTTTTTTCTCATTCTATCCATTTGCCTTCAAATGTCCTTGACTCTGAGATTCTGTTTTAAAGCTGTCAGGATGGCTAAGATCATAAACACAAATAATGACTTATGCTGGAGAGGATGTGGAGAAGAGCAACCTTCCTCCATTGCTGATAGGAGTGTAAACTGTTCAGTCACTTTGGAAATCAATATGGAGGTTTCTCAGAAAAATTGGGAATCAATAAACCTCAAAATCAAGCTATACCACTCTTGGACATATTTAAAGGATGCTCAATCATACCACAACACTTGCTCAATTATATTTCTAGCAATGTTATTTTAATAGCCGGAAACTGGAAGCAACCTAGATTCCCCTTGACTTGTGAGGACCTAACTTTGCAAACACCAGTTTAAAGAAGGGGCTTCATCTTAAACCATAAAATGAGTTGGGGTCGATTTCAATCCCAGAGATGTACTACAATAGCAGAATTTGAACAAATACCCTAAACATAATCAATTAAGGAGCTAGGGAGCAGGGCCAAAAAATTTAACGAGATCCAGATGTTTCTAGAAGACATACTGTCCTTGAAAGTACATTGTCAGTTATTAATGGTACCTTTTAAGGATTTTTGTACCCCAAAATTGACCAATGATTTCAGAAATTAACTTACCCAATGCCCTCCTTACCCAACCCCAAGGTGACAAGACATGAACTTTTCTGTTTATGGTGTTTCCCCTTTAAAAGTTCTCCCCTTCCCTGACTTGGGGCTGCTTGTCCCTTACCCACTGTGTTGACATGGTGGAGGTATAGTCCAAACCTGAGTTTGAATATTTAAAAAATCCTCTTGTGTTTTACATTGGAATCTAATCCCATGGAGTTTCTTTTTGGGGATAATTAACTTTGGCACAGCAAACTGAAGAATGGATAAAGATAATGTGGCACATTTACACAATGGAGTATTACCCAGCTGTCAAAAACAATGACATCACGAAATTTGAAGACAAATGAATGGAACTAGAAAAAAAAAAAACAACACAAGCCACTCTCTTACTGTTTTAATGTCATTTCTGTTAGGTTAAAGACCCCCTAATCCTGCCTGTCCCCAAGGTAAAAAAAATGGCAGTGCTGGTGACAATGTCCTAAACAGAAGGACTTTGGCCAATAAGTAGAATTGCTATCAGGTCAGCAAGTCTAAAGGGAGGTTTCTGTTTGCCAGAAGAGCAGATCTCTTGAGGCAGGTTCCTGTTTGCCAAGAAACATCCTTAATTCTCCAGGAACCTCCTTTAACCTTCTCACAAAGCTTCAAGGAAAAGGCACCCAGTGGATCAGCTAGTATAAACAAAGATCCCCATCCTGCTGACTGTCATAAAACAAAACTAAACAACAACAACAACAAAAACTGTTCACTTTTCTCCCATTTTACTCTTGTCTTTGCCCCACTTCCTCAGAGATGGCCTTGGCAGTTTGATCCCCAGTAAACCGTTCTTTCTACCATGGAGTACCTTGAGAGTTTCTTTGCACCATCATTAATAATCTCTTCCTCTCTGTTAACATTTAAACTAATCTGTTAGTGGCACTTTAGAAATTAGATCTCACTACTTAATTAAAATAAAGTTTGAGATTATCTGGGATAGCAGAAAGAAATTGGAAAGTGTATTTTCTTATAGTATTTCAACTATTCTTGTTTTTTATTTAAAGTTGTTAGTTTGGCTATTCTCAGCTTTCTATACTTTTTGAGTTGTTTTATTTGCTGTTGTTTTGAGATATCAATACTCTACTACTGTGGTTCCTTCATGTTGGATTTTTTGATAGCTATTTGACACCCTGTTGGATGAATATGAATTGTATGCCTATATGAATGTATATTCTTCATATATATGATTATTTAAAATTAGCTTCCTTTTGTATATTTAAAACATCAAAATGAGACTAGGATGAAGTTAGATTCTCACAAATAAGTCTGTTTTTCATCTCTTATTTCAAACCACTTTATAAATATAATTTTCAGATGCTTTTAAATTATGATTTAGAATCATGATATCTTAGTTAATCCTTATTTTCCATGTATAGTTATTTAAGAAATCAGATGCTTAAATATTTGTGTCAGATAAGGTAGTGAATGTCTGTAATCCACATATATCTCTCTAGAGTGGATACTTACTGAAATGATACATCATTTATTTCAACAATTTCAATATTTTTTCAAAAGATGAGCTGAGTTCCCAATACTCTAATGAATTCTTTTGGAAACTGGAGATGCCTTAAAATGTACTTGGTACCCTGTGTATTTCATTCACTTGATGATTAGATATTGTTGTGTATGTGTGTGTGTGTGTTTCTTTTTGTAAAGATTGAACAAGGGAAAACACTGTTATCAGTTAGCTATATGCCCAACAATGAAGGTGTTTCATATAGATCTTATAGCCCAGGTTTTCCTCTTCCTACTTCCACTTGTATGGGGATTATAGACATTCACTACCTTACCTGACAAAAATATTTAAGAAACTATTTTCTTGTATCTGTACTTTAAGTCATAAGAATTATGCTTATTCTATCATACTTTTAAAGCTACAAATTTTATTGTTTTATATTTCCTAAGAAAACTAGCCACTCAATTGATATGAATGAATAGTTGCATATTTTGATAGTCATTTTTGTAAAATTCATTCTTTATAAACTCCCAAATTCTTCATTTTACATTTTTCATCAATCTTTATCAAAAGAATTTCAAGTACTTTTTGTATTGAACTTCTATTTCTATCAAACGTCAACAACTGTACTTTATACTAAATTCCATCTTCTTGATTGCTTTTTAAACTACTTTCACAGGTTATCTTTCTTTGCTAAAGAAAATTCTTTGTTAAACTTAATCAGATAAAAGTTTGACTTTAAATTTAAAGCTTGTAGAACGGTCTTAAATCAGAAGACTTAAAGAAAGTCTGGAGAATGTGCAGAGGAAAAGGAAGTGGAAATGGCTTGAAAGGAGGCTTCAGATGTGCTAGTAATGGACTTATTGCACACTCTAAAGTTTAGAGGGATGTCTATGGTTGATTTTAACAGACTGATCCAAAATGAAAGAGCAAACCACAGCTAACCTGAAAATTGAAACAAGAGAGCCATCTCCATCTGCAAAGAAATCCACATAAATTTTCAGAGAGGCATTACAGCCAGGTCAGTGTGTACAGAGACAGACAGCATGGTATTTATGGAACTCCTTTTTATGACTAAATCGTTTATCAAATCTAAGGAAACATACACTTTTATCATTTTCGGGTTTAAATATGAAATAGCAGATTTCCATTTCCAGTAGTCACAAATCAGTCTCAATGAATTATTACAATTGTATTGTGAATAATATAAACATTTGACATTTACATGAGCATGCAACAAAACATATTCCAGGAATTGCTACTATCCCTGAGAAAGTTAAAATTCTCATTTGTTGGAGGGAGGGCCACTTGGTTGTCCCTGGCTGCTCAGCCCCAAAATAATCACACAGAAACTGTATTAATTAAATTACTGCTTGGCCCATTAGCTCTAGCTTCTTATTGGCTAACTCTTACATATTAATTTAACCCATTTCTATTAATCTGTGTATCGCCACATGACTGTGGCTTATCAGCCAAAGTTCTGTCTGGCTCCGGTGGGGCTACATGGCTTCATGGCTTCAGTCTGACTCTGCCTTCTTATTCCCAGCATTTGGCTTAGCAGCCCTTCCCAAGCTCTGTTCCCCTATAGCTCTGCTATAGGCCTAAAGCAGTTCCTTTATTAACCAATGACATTCACAGCACACAGAGGGGAATCCTACATCACTCATTCTGTTGTAAGAGGCATGGGCCGCATTCCCAGTGCCTGGCTAGCTTAACCGCCAAAATAATTACACAGAAACTGTATCCATTAAAATACTTCCTGGCCCATTATCTCCAGCCCCTTATTGGCTAACTCTCACATATTATTTTAACTCATCTCCATTAATGTGTATTGCCACTTGACTGTGGCTTACTGGCATGAGTCTAACCAGTGTCCGTCTCGGGCAGGAGAAACATGGCAGCTGCCACACTACCTTCTTCCCAGCATTCTGTTCTCTTTTCCCCACCTATCTAAGTCCTGCCCTATCAAAAGGCCAAGGCAGTCTCTTTATTCAACCAATGAAAGCAACAGAAATACAGAAGGGCCTCCTACACCATCATTCTACTGAGGATAAGAGACAATTTATTCTGGAGCCAAATATGAGTGACCTTGACCAGAATACAGATTTAGGTTTCCTCAAATGTCATGTTCCAATTTGGTAACAGTTTCTAGAAGATTTACAACAAAGAGAAATATCAATCAACACAGTTTTCAAAAACATTGATGAAAAATCATTGGGTAGATGAATTGCAACAAAGAGAGAAAAATCTCAGCTGTAGGCCTCAGATGTTATCTGAGAACATTGTTTATCTTCTCGGCTTGTGGAGACTAGGGGTATACTTGAATATTTCAAAGAATTGTGGAATGGTCACATTGAGAAATAGGTGCAAAGATAGCTCAAGAGAAGAATCGTGATTAATTTCTGGTCCTGTAATATTCCATGCTGTCCAGAATCATTGAAATTCTAATCACTTGTAAGCTTTGCAGAAGGTTCACTTTAGTAAGATGTGATTTCTTTCTGGGAAATTTCATTCATACAATTCCAGAAATATCACATATTTTTATACATGAAAAATATTTAGCCTTTATTTCTCCCTTCTACATTTGTTTCTTTTTCTTTAAAATTAGGGTTCTAGTAAAAGAGCTTCACATGTGTTGTGTGAGAATTATTTGTTTATTTTTGTATGATATATTCAATATAAAAGCGATTTCATTATTATTTCTCAGTAAATGATGTTTGAATATGAATCTAAGGTTATCAGTCTCATTATCCAGACCTTTTGTTTGTTTCCTTATTCTATCAGATTACAAGTGAAATAGAATATGAAGCTCTACCACACATCTCTGAAATTTTTGTTTAGGTGAACAAAATTTCTTCCTTGACCCCTCTCCTCCCTCTCCAAACCCCACCCCTCAGGAAGACCAACAATGGGTCTTCCTACTCCCTGAGTTGCTCAAGACCACACCTACAGGGAATTTAAGACCTGAACCCTAGACCTGCCACATGATTTCCCTCTTGCCTTTCTGACAGTCACCAGAGAGTTGCTTTGCTCTGTTTATTGAAACCTGGCCTTATTAATTCATCTGGATGTGGCTTATTGCATTGGTGGAGGAAAGCCCCCCACAACCAGGGATTTAAGAATACTTACCAGCTTTCACATTTTAAAAGGTTATTAATATTCTTTGACAATTTCAAAACACTTATATAATGTATTATGGTCATTTCTACACCTCTATATCACCTCATCCTATTCACCTCTTTCTTCCCAACAAATCCCTTCCTCCTATTATGTCTTTTAGCTTGTATTTATTTATATTTTGTGACCCACTGATTATAACCAGGATAGCCATGTTGCGGAATGTATGTTTGGCTCACCCTACCAAAGTAAACTTATTATTCGAGAGACTTATTATTAATTATGAAATTTTGACCTTTGTTTAGACTTGTTTTCAATTAATTCTTATATCTTAACTAACCCCTATCTTCAAATCTATATTCTGTCATGTGGCACTCACTACCTCATCTCCATACTGTATTACTATATATTCTGCTCTCTGAATCTCTAGATTCTACTTCCTCTTTCTCTCCTCAGAAATTCTGCCTATTCAATATCATCTGCCAAGCTATGGGCCATTCCTCTCTTTATTAAACCAATCACAGCAACACACCTTTCCACAGTGTACCGATATTCTGTAGAGGAGGAGCTTTCTATCTCATCCGCAGCTTACATCAGTGCAAAGACTTGTTTACAGCCAAAGATCTAAGAATAAATGACTGCTGCACATTTAGACCTCAATAAAATATTCATATCATCCCTTCCAAAACTCCCGGACCTTTGTTAAAAAGGGGACAGAAAGAATCTAAGAACCAAAGAATGGGAAGGAACATTGTGGAGTGCTGTTTCCTAAGCATAATAGGACAACAGAATTCATGAGCTCAAAACACATGCATATACCTGAACAGGTTCTGTATAGACAAGGCAAGTCAGTGTTCTGCATGGACTGGGGAGGGGCTCATGGGGTTCAACTCTTCTGTTAAGAGCTATTGGCAGTTAATTGTTATTGGAGAACATCTAGTTATTTAACATTATTTTGAAATTTTTATTTCAAAATTATAAATGTGAGTGTTCATATTGGACTTTACTTTTATTTTTTGGTTATCTAAATAAAAAGGAATGACGACTAATGACTAATATAGCAGCCAAAAACAAATCTCTCTCTCTCTCTCTCTCTCTCTCTCTCTCTCTCTCTCTCTCTCTCTCTCACACACACACACACACACACACACACACACACACACACGCACACATACACACACACAAAACAAATATCAAAGAAAACCAAGCTAATAAATGGTTCACAAATAATAAAAATTATCCACTGTATTAAAGACAAAAGTATAAACCTTGCTTATGTTTTGAATACCTATTTTTTATTTTTTAAAAAGGAAAAAATCTCTTTTTTTATTTTACTTTCCAATCTCAGCTCAAGCTCCTTCCCCTTTGCCAATTCCCTCTACTTGCCCCCCCAACCCACCCCCATCAATTCCTCAGAGATGGTAAGACACATTACTTTGAGGCAGAACCAAAGCCCTACCTACTATATCTGGGCTGAGCAAGGAACCGAAGAGAAAGAGTTCCAAAAAGCCAGTACAAGCAACAGGGATAAATCTTGGTACCACTGCCAGTGAACTCACAGTATTCCCCAGCCATACAACTGCCACCCACATTCAGAGGGTATAGCCTGGTCATATGGTGGTTCCTTCCCCATCCAGCTGGAGCTGGTGAGCTTCCGTTAGCTAAGGTAAGCTGTTTCATTGGGTATACCCCTTACGGTCTTGAACTTTTTGCTCATATTCTCATTTCTCCAATTCTTCAACTGACCTTTGGGATCTCATCCCAGTGCTCTGCTGTGGATCTCTGCCTCTGTTTCCATCAGTTGCTGGATGAAGGTTCAATGGTGACAATATATAGTCATCAATCTGACTACAGGATAAAGCCAGTTCAGGCATCCTCTCCACTATTGCTTAGGGTTTTAGCTGGGGTCATCCTCGTGGATTGCTGGGAATTTCTCTAGTGCCAGGTTTCTTTCTAGCCCTATAATGGCTCCCTCAATCACAATATCTCTTTCCTTCCTCTCTGTCTCTCTCCTTTCCCCACCTTGACCATCCTGTTCCCTCAAGTTCTCCTCGTCCTCCCTTTCTCCCCTTCTCTTCCACTTCCACCCTCCCTTCTGCCCCCCATCCCACACTACCAATTTTCTCAAAAATCTAGTCTTCCCCTTCCTAGGATGATCTATGTTTTTTTCTCTTAGAGTGCTCCTTGTTACTTAGCTTCTCTGGGGTCAAGGATTATAGGCTCAATAATCTTTGCTTTACAGCTAGTATCCAATAATGAGTAAATACATACCAAGTTTATCTTTCTGTGTTTGGGTTACCTCACTCAGGATGTTTTTTTTCTAGTTCCATCCATTTGTTTGCAAATTTTAAGATGTCATTTTTTTTTTACCACTGAGTAGTTCTCCATTGTGTAAATGAATAATATTTTCTTTATCCATTCTTCAGTTGAGGGGTATCTGTTTTGAGGTTCTGGATATTACAAATAATGCTGCTATGAACATAGTTGAACAAATAATCTTCTAGTATGATGGAGCACTATTTTGGTATATGCCCAAGAATGGTATTGCTGCTGGGTCTTGAGTTAGGTTGATTCCCAATTTTCTGAGAAACCACCATACTAATTTTCAGAGTGGTTGTACACCTTTGCATTTCCACCAGCAAGGGAGGAGTGTTTCCCTTACTCCACATCTACTCTAGCATAAGCTATTATTAATGTTTTAGATCCTAGCTATTCTGAGAGGTATAAGATGGAATCTCAGAGTCATTTTGATTTGCATTCCCCTGATGGCTCAGAATGTTGAAAATTTTCTTAAGCATTTTTCAGGCCTTTGATATTTTTATGTCAAGAATTCTCTCCTTAGATCTGTACCCCATTTTTTAATTGAATTATTTGGAAATTTGATGTCTAATTTCTTGAGGTCTTTGTATATTTTGGAGATCAGTCCTCTGTCTGATATGGGGTTGGTGAATATCTTTTCCCATTCAGTAGGCTGTCTTTTTGTGTTATTGATTGTGTCCTTTGCTTTACAGAAACTTCTCAATTTCAGGAGGTTCCATTTATTTATCGTTGCTCTCAGTGTCTGTGCTACTGGAATTATATTGAGGAAGTGATCTACTGTGCCGATTCATTGAAGGCTACTTCCCAATTTCTCTTCTATCAGATTCAGTGTGGTCAGATTTATATCGAGGTCTTTAATCCATTTGGACTTGAGTTTTGTGAATGGTGATAGATATGGATCCATTTGCATTCTTCTGCATGTTGACATCCAGTTATGACAGTACCATTTGTTGAAGATACTTTCTTTTTTTCTATTGTATAATTTTAGCATCTTTGCCAGAAATTAGGTATTTATAGGTGTATGGATTAATACCTAGGTCTTTCACTTGATTTCATTGGTCAACCTGTCTGTTTATATGCCAATACCAGGCTGTTTTCATTACCGTAACTCTATAATAGCATTTGATGTCAGGGATGGTCATGCCTCCAGAAGTTCCTTTATTGTTCAGCATTATTTTGGCTGTCCTGTTTTGTTTTGTCTTGTTTTTTTTTTTTGTATGAATTTGAATTTTGTTCTTTCAAGGTCTGTGAAGAATTGTGTTTGGATGTTGATGGGGATTTAAAGGCATAAGTCACAAAACAATCCCACACCAGTTTATACTTATGATTAATAAAAGGGTTATTTATTTAAAGGGAATAACTTACAGATCACCGTCCTAGACAACAGCCTCCTGCATGACAAGGAAAGCTGTCTGGTAGCCAGAAGCAAGAGAGACAGCGGCGGGCTGCCACTGTTTTTTTAAAGTGAAAGATACCACCCCCAGGGTCCTGGTATCTTAATGGCTATTGGCTGAAGGAGTGGAAGGCGCTCCCGCAGCACCTCCCCCTTTTGTTTAAGTAAGAGAGTTCTAAACCTACTACAAAATTATATAAAATAAGAACAAATATCCTATTCTAACTAGCTTAAGTCTTGTATAATAAATAACTTGGCCAAGTCATGAGAGGAAAGTAACTACATTTATCTAGTCTTCAACCCCATCAAAGATCCAAAAAGGGAAATAATTTTACCTGAGTAATTAGGAAGTGCAAACAACATCTAAAACATGCAACAAATCACAGAGACAACTGGCTACCTGAGCAATCACCCAAAGTCACGTTTGCAGCATTGAAGCAACCAACTTTCTCTAAGGCCTAGAATAACTGACAAATTATTTTTAAAGGCAAGAAATTTTTCAAAACCATCTTACCCTGTCTTGGCAGGATTTGACAGTTCTGCTTATCCATTTCCGGATACTATGTATTTTGTCAGTAGCTGAGGTATGGGCAGTTCCTTGCCCAGAGGCCAGTTTTTCCAAGAAGAAGACAAGCTCCAAGTGGAGTGTCTTTGGTGCTCAACAATCTGTCTCTACAGATCGGTGTTGCCAGGAGCGATTGTGTCTCACTACCACAGAACTCTAAGTTAGATTAAATGCCATTTTCTACAGCTCTTTGAAGAGGTTGAAGATTATTTATACAGAATATAATCTCTACGTATCTAAAAAGCCCGATTAGTCTAACTATAAATATGACAAACATAGATAACTATTAATCTATAATTCTTAATAACTATCTAACTTAAAGACTAAGACAATAAACAATTGTGTAATAAATGAGGACAATGATCACCAAATGTAAACAATGTACAACTATACATTGCAATATGGTAAATATATATATCAATACATAAACAATATATAAGTATCTTAATCAGAGGTAGAAATGTACACTGCAATATGGTAAATATATATCAAAACATAAAAAATGTTTTAAACTAAGGTAGAAGCATGCATGCATACAATATTCAATATAATTTAACTTTGTATCCATATACAAGAATCTATGCGAATGTAATTATCTATAAACAATAACTCACAAATACCAATCTGTTACCCCATCATTCAATTTTTCCTTTTCTTTTTTTTCAAAAAGATCCCTGAGCTTATAAAATTCCTCCCTCAACCCTCAACCATATACCAATTATAATCAACCCCTAAATAATGTCCCTAAACCCGGGGACAAACCTTACTGGGAGAGGGAACATCATCCTCTAGAATTACTTCCAGCTGTCATGGGGGTGACGTTCTTGTGATCCTGTGAAAGTAAAACGATGGTTAAATTTCAAGATTAATGTCTGGTAAGAATGCAAAGAGTCTCTGAGTATTTTGTGGTGGTCTGGCGAGAATAATGTAAAAGATGTGCACCATTTCAGCTAACCAAGTTGGAACCATGTTGTGCAGCTGGTACCCAAAACAGGTCAGTATCTATCAGTATCATGAAGTGATATCAACCAGGTCGAGTTTTTGTTACAGGGGCCCCATTTTCTTCCTAGAAACTTCAAAGATTACTGCAGGAAAATTCATTGTTCATTGTGGAAAACGTAAACATTAATTATATAGATATATGCAGACATACATATATTCAATGAAAGGTATAATAGATATATTCAATGAAAGGTATGATAGATATAAAGAAAAGCAAAGATGTTTTCTAAATTCCTTTTTTCCTTCTGTACCATATCATGGCTCTTGATATAAGACAGAAACTCTGGGTTTTTCTCTTAACAACAGGCTTGGAATTAGACAGGGGCTTAGCCAGAGTCCAACTCCAAAACCAGCTCTATATACTTATGAATATAAATAAACAATATATATATATATATACATTATTATTTATGGAATGTATTTGATTTTCTTGGTGATCCATATTGGGTAGTAATTTTTTCCATCTGTCAGTATTCAAATATCCAGGTCCCTTGAATTTTTTGAAGATGAGTGTTTTTCTGCAAAGACAAGAACAGAACCCTGCCCCCATCCTATATGTTTTTCTTACCACCTGTATGATTATCATTGTGGATGAGCTGTCATGTCTCCTTTCCAAGAGGTATCTCTTCTTCAAACCAAACCTTTATAAATTTTGATGGTATCCACAATTTTTCTTCTCCTGTGGAAGTAAGAGCAAAACCCCTTCCCCAACACAGCACATCTGCTGGCTTCCACTGCGAGGTCAACACATCCTTGGAATTAACTGGTTGATATAGTTCAGCAGACTTTTCCATTATACAATGTCTTTCTGCTGCTGTTGTTCCTTTCTCATTAGCATTAAGAAAATTCAAGGTTAATAAGGCATTATGTAATCTATTTCTGGGGGCATTTTCCACCCCTTTCTGTTTATTTAACATATCCTTTATAGTTTGATTTGATCTTTCTATGACTGCTTGACCTGTAGGATTGTGTGGTATACCTGTAACATGCTTAATATTATAATAAGCAAAAAAATTTCATTTTCCTAGAGACATAAGCTGGACTATTACCTGTTTTTATTTGTGCAGGTATACCCAGGATGGCCATAACTTCTAAGAAATGTGTGATTACTAAATCAGCTTTTTCTGAGCTTAAAGCAGTTGCCCACTGAAAGCCTGAATAAGTGTCAATGGTGTGATGTAATATTTTCATTTTCCAAATTCTGCAAATTGGAACACATCCATCTGCCTGATTTCATTACTTTGAGTACCCTTTGGGTTAGTCCCTGCAGGTAGTGGTGTTTGGTTATATAAAGAGTAAATACGGCATTTCTTTATAATCTCCTTAGCTTGTTGCCATGTAATGGAAAACTCTTTTTTTAAACCTTTGCTATTGACATGATGTTTTTAATGAAATTCTGAGGGCTGTAACACACTTCCAATCAATAATTGATCAATTTCTGCATTCTCCTGTGCTAGAGGACCTGGCAGACCCGTATGGGATGGGATGTGTCTTATGTACATTGGACAAAGCCTATTCCTGATTCTGTCTTGCACATGGATAAACAATGAAGTCAATTCTGTATCATCTGGTATAAATTCAGTGGTTTCAATATGCAAGATAACTCTTTCTGCATATTGTGAATCAGTAACTATATTAAGAGGCTCTTTAAAATCCCTTAGCACCATTAAGAATGGCATATAATTCTGCCTTCTGGACAGAAGTATAAGGGCTTTGTTCCATCTTACTCAATTCATCTGATTCGTTACCCACTTCCCTGATTTATTAGCATCAGTATAAAATGTACGGGCTCCAGTTATAGGAGCATCATGTACAATTCGAGGAAGAATCCAAGAAGTTCTCTTTATAAGGTTAAGTCTAACACTTTTGGGATAGTTGCTATTAATTTCTCCAAAAAAAATTAGCACAAGCCCTTTGCAATGGTTCATTCTCTTGCCATAACCTTTTTATTTCATCAGTAGTGAAAGGCACTATAATTTCTGCTGGGTCTATACCTGCTAGTTGACAAAGTCTCAGTTTACCTTTTATAATGAATTCAGAGACCTTTTCTATATAAGTTTTTAATTTTTTACTTGGTTTATATGGTAAAAAGATCCATTCTAAAATAATATCTTCACTCTGCATTAAAATTCCTGTAGGAGAAATTCTGGAAGGCAATATGACTAGAATACAACTAAGACTTGGATTCACCCTATCCACATGTGCCTCCTGTAATTTTTCCTCAACCATTGTCAGTTCCTTTTCTGCTTCAGATGTTAATTCTCTGGGACTATTCAAATCTTTGTCACCATCTAAGGTTTTGTTTAAATGAATTATTAGATCAGGTGTTATCCAAACAGCCAGTCATAGACCGGAAATGTCTCCTAACAATCTTTGAAAGTCATTAAGAGTCTGTAACCAAATTCTCCTAATTTGTGCCTTTTGTGTCCTAATTTTCTGTAAACCTATTCTGTAACCTAGGTAATTAACAGAATCTCCTCTTTGAATCTTTTCAGAACCAATTCATAATCCCCATTTAGGCAAATCTATCTTCACTTCCTCAAACATTCTTTCTAAAGTATCTATGTTTGAATTGGATAGCAAAATGTCATCCATGTAATGGTAAATTATAGACTTAGGGAATTGCTTACGTTTTATTTCCAATGGCTGACTTACAAAGTATTAACACAGGCTGGGGCTATTGAGCATTCCCTATAGGAAGATAGTCCAATGGTATCTCCTAGTAGGCTGAGAGTTATTATAAGTAGGAACTGTTAAGGCAAATTTTTCTCTATCCTTTTCTTGTAAAGGTATAGTGAAGAAGCAATCCTTCAAGTCAATAACTATAAGAGGCCATCCTTTGGGTAACAGAGAAGGCAGAGGAATTCCAGACTGTAGAGGGTCCATAGGTTAAATTACCTTGTTGACATCCCTTAGATCTGTCACCATTCTCCATTTACCAGATTTCTTTTTTACAACAAACACCAGGAGAATTCCAAGGGCTAGTTGACTCCTCAGTATGTCGAGCATCTAATTGATCCTGTACCAATTGTTCTAAAGCCTGGAATTTATCTTCAGCTAGAGGCCATTGCTTAACCCATATTGGCTTCTCAGTTAGCCATTTTAAAGGTAGGGCAGTTGGTACCTCTAAAGGTTTGTTAGCTGCTTTATGTTCTTGTACAGCCTGAATGGCTGGTTACTTTCATGCATAGTACCTTATTATATCCTTTCCAGAATTATGAGTTCCTTGGACTGAAGGAATGTTAATCTGGGTATTCCATTTCTGTAGCAGGTCATGGCCCCATAGATTTATTGCAATATCAGCTACATATGGCCTTAGCTTTCCTCTTTGACCTTCTGGCCCAATACAGTTAACCCATCTCATACTTTGTTTAACTCAAGATATGGTTCCAATTCCTAGTAATTGAACATCTGCCTCTTGAGGAGGCCAATTTGGATGCCAATATTCTGGAGTGATGATACTCACATCCACTCCTGTGTCTATCAAGCCAACAATGACAATTCCATTTATATGTACTCTCAGCTTTGATCTCTGATCATTTATAGAGGTTTGCTTGCCAAAATATATGCTTATTTCCTAGTTGAATTTGTGACTTATCGTCCAAAATTGAGCCATCATTTAGAACCTTATGGTCTTGCACAAAAGCTTCTAGAGTTTTTAATTTTCCTGTGGTGACATATCCTCCATGGTTACTGGGAATTACTTGGCCGCTATTGGCTTGGGGGCCTGTGAGAAGCCCCTAAGGGAGTTTCCCAATGGTATCAGGTTGCCTTGTCTGTCTGTTGTTGATCTGCCTTCATTGGCCCAATGTTGTCCTTTACCACACCTCCTACATATACCTGAAGGCCGAGGTTTCCTATTCCTGCCATTTCCAGATGAAGTGTTATTCCTAGAAATTCCTTGCCTACAATCCCTTTTCAGGTGACCTAATTTACCACAATTAAAACATTTGGCAGATTGATGTCCCCTCATCGCTTTGGAAATTGCTTCTCCTACCCAAGATTCATCATTGTAGTTAAAGGTCTGAAAATTCATGGTATGCTGGTTCCATTCATCCATAGGAGCTGATCTAGACCTTAAAGTCCCAATTATCGTTTGCAGTCTAAGTTTGCATTTTCAAAAGCCAGCAATTCAAGAATTAGTCATCTAGCTTCTGGGTCTGTTACTCCTATGTTCAGAACCTTAAGTAATCTTTGCAAAAAGTCAGTTATAGGGTTCACCCTGTCCCTGCCTAACCCTGGTATATGACTCTATCTTTTCCTCTGTTCTGATATTCTATCCCAGGCATTCAAGGCTGCTTTGTGGCATAGGGACAATAAATCTTCATCATAAAGAGCTTGAACATGTGGATCAGCATATATTCCTATGCCAAGAATTTGGTCCTGTGAAACCTCCACACCTTTTGCCCTTCCTTGCTGTTCTATATATTTGGATTCTTCTCTGAAATAAACTCCAAACATCAAGGAAGGTCCATCTTCCAAAACCACTGATGCTAACTGGGAGAAATCATGGGTTATAGCCCTGATATTAGAAGCCCAAGTTCTTATCATTTCTTTCACAAATGTAGAGTGCAAGCCATAATTAATGACGGCATGCTAAATTTCCTTTAGGTCATTCATTCCTACAGGCATCCATCTAGCTTCTTTGGTTCCCTTTGAGCCTTTAGAAGTTGATGCTTTGTCAGAAGAAATTACAGAGTATGTTGCTAAAACCCTGGGTAAACCAGTTCTGACAGCTGGTGGTGGCATTGTATCCTGCCCTTATATCTTCTCACCCGGTTCATCAGCTCCAATAATTTCCTCAATCATTTCAAATCTCTTAATCATTGTCTCACATAAGGCCTGAATCTCCTGACCTGCAAAGGTTTCTAGTGATTTCCCTATGTTATTAATTTTCTGGTCACTATTCTGCACCTGTGATTCGAAGGTCTTAATGTTTCCTTTCAAAGATAACATCTCCTCCTTGAACTGCCCCCTGAATATCGTGTAAGTTGCCATCCTGGAGGTATATTCTGTCTTTTACCTTATCAAAACTTCTGAAAGTCAAATTCAACAGCCTGGACCCTTTCAGTTAAGTTCCTAGTACCCTTAGATAAGGAGTTAATTTTGCCTATCATGGTATTAATCCTATTAATTAATGCCATATACTTCCAAAATGATATAATATGAAGAAGGAAACTGAAACCTAATAACCAGGAAATTGAGGTATCTCCATGGCATATAGGCACCTTGTGATTTCTTCCAAAGTGGCAGCAAAAGCTGCGGCAAGATTCCCATTAAAAACGAAACCTGCCATTTTACCTGTTAACCAGCAGATAGCACTGTTTCTGAGTCGTGACTAGAACCACTGCAAGGCATCACAACAAATTCTGTTTTAAAATCTCCCTCGAATGGTTAGATGTAGTACACCAAGGGAGAAAACCCAGAGTCCAGACACAGATCACAAACACCCAGAGAGCTTCTAGTGGCTGATAAACAGCGTGGCCCACCCTGGGTGCCTGCTCTACTGCTCCACTCCAACCTGATGCAGGGTGTCTTGACACAGCCACTGGGAGAACGGCCAATTGTGCTCCCAGCATCCCTATGCTGAGACCAAGGGTCACGCTGCAAACATAGCAGAGCTGCCAATCAGTTATGGTGGGTATTTCAAACAGCATTGCCGGGACTTCAATGGGAGATTTTTCCCCAAGGGGTTTTCAGCATCGGCAGCTGCTTGCACTGTGAGCTCTGTGACTCGTGTTGCAAGGGGGTATTTAAAAACCTACTCAGAAAAGATCAAATCAGGTGGGCAGAGACTATCTGGGCCCATGGATCCTGAGAGGTGTGGAGGTCACTGCTGGCTCCATGCACAGGCCACGGCTGGGGGGGGGGGCTTGAGCCAAGCTGCTCGTGGCAGGTAGCCGAGCCAGGGGGTGGGGGGATGGGGGGTTGCCCAAACGTTGGACACCAGACAAAGGTGTAAGTCATAAAACAATTCCACAGTAGTCTGGAATTATGATTAATAAAAGGGTTATTTATTTAAACGGAAAAACAGATCACCATCCTAGACAACACCTTCATGACCAGGAAAAGCATCTGGTAGCCAGAAGCAAGAGAGAGAGTTTAAGGCTGCCACTGTTTTTTTAAAGTGAAAGATACTACACCACAGTGGGCTGTTATCTCAAAGGCCATTGGCTGAGCTTTGTCCCACGGAGCCCAGTGGAGCAGAGCAGGCAACCCTCAGTAAGCCTGCCCTTGGGGCTGGGAACCTTGCCCAACCAGCTTCTACAGATTTATCTGGACCCCGCCTATCCGGGCTGAGGCCTTGGGAGAAGGGCGAGTCCTCTGCCAGAGGCCCTCCTTTGTCCCACGGAGCCCAGTGGAGCAGAGCAGGCAACCCTCAGTAAGCCTGCCCTTGGGGCTGGGAACCTTGCCCAACCAGCTTCTGCAGATTTATCTGGACCCCGCCTATCCGGGCTGAGGCCTTGGGAGAAGGGCGAGTCCTCTGCCAGAGGCCCTCCTTTGTCCCACGGAGCCCAGTGGAGCAGAGCAGGCAACCCTCAGTAAGCCTGCCCTTGGGGCTGGGAACCTAGCCCAACCAGCTTCTGCAGATTCATCTGGACCCCGGTAAGTGTGTCCCAGCCCATCCCCGAGGCCTTCTGGCCACTTAGGACCCCCCTCTACTGGCTTTGCTGCTTATCCCAACCCTGCTCGCCCCCGCCCCGCACCCCTTCTCATCTGCATGGTTCCCAACTGCACCCGAACTCAGCCTATCTGGGCGGAGGCCTTGGGGGAAGGGAGAGTCCTCTGCCAGAGGCCCTCCTTTGTCCCACGGAGCCCAGCGGAGCAGAGCAGCAACCCTCAGTAAGCCTGCCCTTGGGGCTGGGAACCTCGCCCAACCAGCTTCTGCAGATTCATCTGGACCCTGGTAAGTGGGTCTCAGCCCGTCCCCGAGGCCTTCTGGCCACTTAGGACCCGACTCTATTGGTTTTGCTGCTTATCCCAACCCTGCTCACCCCCGGGAACCCCTTTTCATCTGTGTGGTTCCCAACTGCACCCGAACCCAGCCTATCTGGGAGGAGGCCTTGGGGGAAGGGAGAGTCCTCTGCCAGAGGCCCTCCTTTATCCCACGGAGCCGAGCAGAGCAGAGTAGGCATCTCTCAGTAAGCCCGCCCTTGGGACTGGGAAACCCTGGGCTAGGAAGGAGCACAACCAGCTTCCGCAGATTCAGCCAGACCCCGGGAGCCGAGCGGAGCCGAAAGGAGCAGAGCGGGCAACTCTCAGAAGAGATGGGCAGGCGACAATCAAAGAATTCGTCCAACAACCTGAAAAGCAACATGATAACACCAGAATCCAGCGATTATGGAACAGGAAAGCCCGAGCAACCTATCCCAGATGAAGTAGAAGAAATTGACTTTAAACGTAACTTTATGAAAGTTATAGAGTCCTTTAAAGAAGAGGTGAAAAACTCCTTTATTGAAAGGGATGAGAAAAATAACAAAAAGTTAGAAGAAATGAATAAATTCCTCAAAGATACCCTAGAAAACCAAGGAAAAGCAATCAAACAGGTAACGGAAACAGTCCAAAACTTGAAAACTGAAATGGAAGCAATGAAGAAAACACAAACCGAGAGATGGCGGGAAATGGAAAATCTGGATACATGATCGGGAACCACACAGACAAGTATAACCAACAGAATACAAGAGATAGAAGAAAGAATCTCAGATGCAGAAGACACAATAGAGAAAATAAACTCAGTGATAGAAGAAAACAACAAATCCAACAAATTTGCAACACAAAACATCCAGGAAATCTGGGACACTATGAAAAGACCAAATCTAACAATAATTGGGATAGAAGAAGGAGAAGAATTCCACTCCAAAGGCCCAGAAAATATATTCAACAAAATCATTGAAGAAAACTTCCCAAACCTAAAGAAGGATATTCCTATGAAGGATCAAGAAGCATATAGAACACCAAACAGGCTGGATATAAAAAAATCATCCCCTCGCCATATAATAATCAAAACACAAAACATACAGAATAAAGAAAGAATATTAAGAGCCGCAAAGGAAAAAGGTCAAGTAACATATAAGGGTAAAACTATCAGAATTACACCTGACTTCTCTATGGAAACCATGAAAGCTAGAAGGTCTTGGATAGATGTGCTGGAGACACTAAGAGACCATGGATGCAAGCCCAGACTACTATACCCAGCAAAGCTTTCTTTCACCATCGATGGGGAAAACAAGATATTCCAGGATAAAAACAAATTTAAGCAATATGTAGCCACGAACCAATTCTTACAGAAAGTACTAGAAGGTAAAGCACAACTAAGGAAGGCAAATGAAACCCACAATAATACAGACAGCTAACAACCCTGCACCACCTCAACTCAAAGAAGGGAGACACACAAACCCTACCACAAAAAAAATTAACCGATATGACCAACCACTGGTCATTAATAACGCTTAATATCAATGGACTCAAGTCACCTATAAAAAGACACAGGTTAACAGAATGGATACAAAAACAGGATCCAACATTCTGCTGTTTACAAGAAACACACCTCAACCACAAAGACAGACATTATCTCAGAGTAAAGGGTTGGGAAAAGGTTTTTCAATCAAACGGCATTAAGAAACAAGCAGGTGTGGCTATACTAATATCTAACAAAATCGACTTCAAACTCAAATCAATCAGAAGAGACAGAGATGGACACTTCATACTCATAACAGGAAAGATTCATCAAGATGAAGTCTCAATCCTGAATATCTATGACCCTAATATAAAAGCACCCACATATGTAAAAAAAAATTACTAGAACTCAAAGCTCACATCAAACCCCACACACTAATAGTAGGAGATTTCAACACTCCTCTCTCACCAATGGACAGGTCAACCAGAGAGAAACTTAACAGAGAAATACGAAAACTAACAGATGTAATGAATCAAATGGATTTAATAGACATCTATAGAACATTCCACCCAAACAGGAAAGAATATACCTTCTCAGCATCTCATGGAACCTTCTCAAAAATTGATCACATAC
>PVIU01009089.1:31707-76202 GCA_004026605.1 Ondatra zibethicus | reverse complement strand
GTTATATACAAATAAGAAAGCTGAGAGTCAGCCAGTAGCAGAATTTCTTCATGGTTTCTGCCTCAAGCTCTTGCTTTGAATTCCCGCCTTAGTTTCCCTTGATGATGGACTAAATGGATCCTTTCCTCACCAGTTGCTTTTGGTCAGGGGGTTTATTATAGCAAAAAAATAAGCAAGCACACAAGCCCAAAGTAGTGAGCTCTGAGAGGAGACTTACAGACCTTCAGCACAGAAAACTGGAAGTTAGATTTTTTTGTTTTATTATTTTTTTTTATTTTATGTGTATGGATGTTTTGCCTTCCTGTGTGTCTGTGCACCATGAGTGTGAAGTGCCTGTGGAGTCCAGACGGTTTCATATCTCCTGTACTCCAGTAGGAAGCATGGTTGTGTGAATCTATAACCCCGGTTTGGGGTGGAGGCGGAGAGAGACAGGTTATGACAGCTTCCTGACCAGCCAGTCTAGCAGAAGTGGTGAACTCAGTCAGACGCTGTCTCAAGGCACTAAGGTGGAGCTTGATAGACAAGCCATGTGACATTGTACTCTGGTCTCTGACTGCATGTGCATAGGTGCACACACCTGCACATTCTTGTTTGTGTACCGGACATACCAAGCATACATACATATACAACACACACACACACACACGCATGCATGTCCCCATTTTTAACTTCCTGAGGCTTTCAGGAGACATAATTTCACATGATAGTTTTTTACTGTGTAACAAACATATCCAGATAGTGGCTTAAAACATCATACTCTTTGTTTGTATGTATATGTGTGTGATAATGTTTGTACTTGTGCAGGAGCACATGTACATGTGAGTATGCATACATGTGTATGTATGCCTACATGTATGTGGAATCCAGAGAACAACCTGTGGTGTTGTTCCTTAGGTGCTGTCCCTGTTCCTATCCTGAGACAGAGTCTCTCACTGCTCCAGAACTCACCATGTAGGCATGACTGATTGGCCATCAAGTTCCAGGGATGCATTTGTTTCTGCCTTTCCAGTGCTGGATTACAATATTGCACCACATTTCTCAGCCCTTTTCACACAGGTTCTGGGGCTAAAACTCAGGTCCTTATGTCTGCAAGGGAGAGCTTTACCACTCTGGTTCTCTCTCTCCCTGCCCCTATTTCTTCTTGCAAATACTCTTAGCTGATGCAGAAAATGTAAAAACTGTATTTTTAATGTAGTACTGTGTTATATTCAATGTAAGTATACATTGCATAATTTAAGTCAGGTTAAACATACCTATCTCCTCAAACATTTATTTATTTATGGTTAAAACCTGTCACTTTTTTGGGGATGTGTATGTGCCCCTAGTCTCCTGGAATTCACTATTTAAATCAGCCTGGCTTTGAACTCACTGAGATTTCTCTGAGTCAGCCCCTAAAATGCAAGGAATAACAGCATGCAGCACTATGCCTTGCTCTTCCAGCTTTTTAAAATGCATAGTATATCTTGTCTATCTTGCAATAACCCACCAGAATGGCCTCCCCTTGTCTACTTAGGAACTGTCTGTCAAAGTTTCCCCATGCCCTCTTAGACTCTGGAGACCACCATTCTATTATACTTTTATGAGATTGATTTTTTTAACTTGTGTGTGTGTGTGTGTGTGTGTAAGAGAGAGAGAGACAGAGACGGAGAGAGACAGAGAGATAGGCATGTGCCGTGGTGTGCATATGGAAGTCAGAGGACAGTTTGCAGAATTGCTTCATTACTTACACTATGTCGGTCCCAGGAATTAAATTCAGGTCATTGAGCTTGGCAGCAAGAACTGTTACCTGCTGAACCATCTTGCCAGACCTGGCTTTCAAGATACCAAATGTGAGTGAGCTCATGTAACAACTGTGTTTCTGTGCTTCAGTTATTTCACCTAATGGTATTGAGATGCACCTATGCTGTTGCAATAGAAATAAGTCTGTTTGTTTGTTTTGGGTTAATTAGTATTCTATTGTGCATGCATATATATGTATAACATATGAGAGTGTATGTGGTGGAGTGTGCTTGTGTGTGTGCAGGCACTCATGCAAATATATGTGAAGTGTGGAGGCCAAAGCGCAACCATGAGTGGTTTTGTATGTGTGTGTCTATCTACTTCGTTATTTAAAATTTTTTTTTAAAAAAATTATTAACTAGCTCTTACAACTTAAATTAACCTCTAATTCTTGTCTATGTTAGCCATGTGGCTTGGTTTCTTTTATCAGTGATGCATTCTTATCTTGCTTCCTCTGCATTTGACTGGTGACTGCAGACTGAACCTTTCCTCTTTCTAGAATTCTCCTAGTCTGGCCACCCCACCATCCTGCCTGGCTACTGGCCAATCAGCATTTCATTAAACCAATACAAGTGACAAATCTTTACAGGATACAAGAGCATTATCCCACAGCACTTCTCCATCTGTTTTGATCAATTTTAGTTTGAAGTCTATTTTATTAGACATTAGGATAGCTACACCAGCTTGCTTCTTAAGTCCGTTTGACTGGAACACTTTTTCACAACTCTTTACCCTGAGGTTATGTTTGTGTTTGAAATTGAGGTATGTTTCCTGTATGCAGCACAAGGTCGGCCCCTGTTTTTGTATTCATTCTGTTACCCTGTTTTTTTGTTTTTATCGGAGAATTGAGCCCATTGATATTAAGAGATACTAATGTCCAGTGTTTGTTAATTACTGTTAGTTTTGGTTTTGGTTTTGTTGTTGTTGGTGGTAGTGTGTATTTTCTTTCTTTTGGATTTGCTGGTGTGAGGTTATCTATTGCCTGTGTTTTTCTGGGTGCAGCTAACTTTCTTGGGTTGGAGTTTTCCTTCTAGTACTTTCTGTAGGGCTAGATTTGTGGATATGTATTGTGCAACTCTGGTTTTGTTGTTGAATATCTTGCGTTCTCTGTCTATTGTGTTTTAAAGCTTTCTGGGTGTAGTAGTCTGGGCTTTCATCTGTGGGCTCTAGTATTAGCAGAATATATGTTCCAGGCCTTTTGGCTTTCAGTTTCCATTGAGAAGTGAAGTATAATTCTGATAACTCTGCCTTTATATATTACTTGGCATTTTTCTTTGCAGCTTTTAATGTTCTTTCTTTGTTCTGTATATTTAGTATTTTGATTATTTTGTGGACGGGGCCTTTTTTTGGTTCAATTTATTTGGTGTTCTCTAAGCTTCTTGCACCTTCATAGGCATGTCTTTATTTAGGTGTAATGATTTTATCTAATTTTTGTTTAATATATTTCCTGTGCCTTTGTGTTGGAGTTATTATTTTTTCTCTATTATTCTTAGGTTTGGTCTTTTTATGGTGTCCCAGATTTCCTGGATCTTGTGTGTTAAGAATTTGTTGGATTTAACATTTTCTTTGACTGATGAATCTATTTCCTCTTTTGTATCTTCAACACCTGAGATTCTCTCTTCCATCTCTTGCATTCTGTTGGTTATGCTTGCATCCACACTTCCTGTTCATTTACCCAGATTTTCCATTTCCAGAATTCCCTCAGTCTGTCTTTTCTTTATTGCCTCTATTTCAATTTTCTTTTTTTTTAAAAAAAGAAAGCAAGCTATTCTTTTCATTATACATACTAATCCAAGTTCCCACTCCCTCTGTTCTCCATTCCCTCCATTATCCACCCACCCCACCACCATCCACTCCTCAGAGAGGGTAAGACACATTGCTATGGGGAAAGTCCAAGGCCCTCCCTACTATATCTAGGCTAAGCAAGTATCCATCCAAAGAGAATAGGTTCCCAAAAAGCCAGTACAAGCAGTAGGGATAAATCCTGGTGCCACTGTCACTGGCCCCTTAGTCTGCCCCAGCCA
The DNA here is from genome assembly GCA_004026605.1 of Ondatra zibethicus. NCBI lineage: Eukaryota > Metazoa > Chordata > Mammalia > Rodentia > Cricetidae > Ondatra > Ondatra zibethicus. The sequence goes on along the minus strand of PVIU01009089.1, from coordinate 72,399 downwards.
TGCAACTATCAACCACATTTAGAGGGACTAGTTCAGTCCTATACTTGTTTCTTCCCAGTCTGGCTAGTGTTGGTGAGCCCGCATTAGCTCAGGTAGACTGTTTTAGTGGGTGTATCCATTGTGGTCTTGACCTTTTTGCTCATATTTTCATTCCTTCCACTCTTCAACTGGACTTTGGGATCTCAGTCCAAGGCTACATGGTGGGTCTCTGCTTCTGTTTCCATCATTTGCTGGATGAAGGCTCTCTGGTGATAGTTAAGATATTTATCAGTCTGACTACAGGGCATCGCCAATTCTGGGCTCCTCTCCTCTATTGTTTAGGGTCTTAGCTGGTGTCATCCTTGTGGATTGCTGAGAATTCCTCTAGAGCTAGGTTTATTGCTAACCCCATAATGGCTCCCTCAATAAAGATATCTCTTCCCTTGATCATCTCTGTCCTTCCTCCATTTTGATTATCTTGTTCCCTCATGTTCTCCTCACACCTTTCCTTCTCCCCTCCTATTCCCCTTCCACACTCCCTTCTCCCACCCCCATGCTCCCAATTTTGTCAGGCAATCTTGACTATTTCAACTTTTCAGGTGGATCTATATATGTTTTTCTTAGGGTTCACCTTGTTACCTAGCTTCTCTAGAATCATGAACTGTAGGTTCAGTATCTTTTGTTTATAGCTAGTATCCACTTGTGAGTGAGTACATACCATATTTATCTTTTTGGATCTGGGTTACTTCACTCAGGAGAGTATTTTTTAGTTTTATCCATTTGCATGCTGAAGGCATAAGTCACAAAACAATCCCACACCAGTTTGGAATTATAATTTGGAATTAATAAAATGGTTATTTATTTAAGGGGGAAAACTTACAGATCACTGTCCTAGACAACAGCCCTCGGCATGACCAGAAACAGAGTATAGCAGCTGGAAATGGGAGCCAGAAGCAAGAGAGCGAACACATGGCTACTGCTGCTTTTTAAAGCAAAAGAGACCATGCCCTAGTGGGCTGGTATCTTAAAGGCTATTGGCTGAAGGAGCAAAATGTGCTCCCACAGCACCTCCCCCTTTTGTTTAAATAAGAGAGTTCTAAACCCAATACAAAAACTATATACATTAAGAACAGATATCAAGTATAATTAGAATTACAACCAGCATAAACAATATTAAGCAAGGAACATATGCTAAATGTTTTAATAAACATTCTATCCTATGGAGTCTAAGTCTTGTATAGGAAAAGGCTTGGCTAGATCATAAGAGTATAGTAACTACAACTATCTAATCTTCAACCCCATCAAAGGCCTGAGAAGGGAGATAATATTACTTGAGCAGGCAGGAAGTACAATTAAATAGCTTCCAAAGTGAGCAATATATGACGGAGACAATTAGCTACTTGAGCAATCACCCAAAGTTTCATTTACCTGAGCAATCACCCAAAGTCTCCTTTTGCAACGTTGAAGCAACTAACTTTGGGTAAGGCCTAGCGTAACTGACAGAACATTTTCAGAGGCAGGAAATTTTTCAAAACCGTGTTACCCTTTCTTGGCATGATTTGACAGTCCTGCTTATCCATTTCCAGATACTATGTAACTTGTCAGTGGTTGAGGCATTGTCAGTTCCTTGCCCAAAGGCCAGTTTTGCCAAGAAGAAAACAAGCATCAAGTGGAGTGTCTTCAGTGCTCAACATTCTCTCAGGAGTGGATTGGTGCTGTCAGAAGCAATCATGTCTCGTATCAACAAAACCCTAAGTTATTTAAATGCCATGTTCTACAGATCCTTGAAGTGGTTGAAGATTCTCTATCTAGACAGAATACAATATCTATATATCTAAAGAACCTAATTGATCTGACTGTATGTACAACAAACATGAACAACTATTGACCTATAACCATTAATACCTGTATACCTTAAAGGCTAAAACTTCATGTCAGAATATTAAATAATCTGTAAATAAATGTGCAACAAATAAAGACAGTAACCTCAAAATATAAACAATCTATAAGTATTTTGATCAGAGGTCAGAGTAATATATAATGCAATATTAAAATATATTCTAAAAGTTGTATCAATACACAAAATGTCCTAAACCAATGTAGAAACATACATATATACAATCTGACAAAATAACTTTGCATAGGTGTACAAATATAAACAAAAGTAACATATAATTTGAACTTGTATCAATATACAAAACTATACCAATGTAAATTATCCATAAATAACAGCTCACAAGTATTCACTCTATTACCCACTATTACTATCTCCCCCCCTTTTTTTTAACAAACATAGTTTTCACCCCAACCCTCTATCTAGTACAAGTAATAATCAACAACCCTAAACAGTGTTCCCAACCCTATGGACAAACATTTTTGGGATGGGGCATCATCTTCCAGAATTGGTTCCCACTGCCATGGTGGTGATGTTCTCTTAATGGGATCCTGGAAAAATTAAGTTCCAAAATTACTGTCTAGTATAGTTGCAAACAATTTCTGAGCAGTTAATAGGTTTTTTGTTGTTGTTGTTTTGTTTGTCAAAGTTCTCATTTGGAGTTCTGGCCAGAATATGAGAAGGTACACCATTTCAGCAGATGGTACCCAAAAAAGCGGTCTTATAGTAGTGCTGTCAGCATCATGATGTCATCTCAACTGGGTGGAGTTGTTGCTGTGGGGCCCCATCTTCTTCCTAGAAACTTCAAAGATTACTGCAGGAAAAGGATCTGTAGGAAAATCTATGTTCATCATCAAAACTTAAACATCATTAATATAAACGTACATTCAATGAAGAATATGATATAGACAAAATAAGCATGGAGAAAGTAAAATTTTTCCTAAAGTTTTTTTTTCTGTCCCATACCAGATGGCTCCTGATATGAGACAGAAACTCTGAATGTTCCTTTTAACAACAAGCTTGGATTTAGAGAACTCCAAAACCAGCTGAATATATTAATGTGTGTGTGTGTGTGTGTGTGTGTGTGTGTGTGTGTGTGTAAGTAAATGTAAGTGTAACCTATACCTGGATTCATAAACCATATTTTGTTTCCTAGATGCTCCTTAGTGGATAGTTATTTTTTTCTTCTGTAAGCATTCAAACATCCAGGGTCTCTTGAATTTTTGATGATGTGTATTTTCCTGTAAAGATAAGAGCAGAACCCTGCCCTAACCCTTATGAGCTTTACTTATGACGTGTATGATTGTCACCATTGTGGATGAGGTATCATTTCTCTTTTTCAAGAGGTTTCTCCTTTTTAAAGCGAATCTTTATTAATTTTGATGGTATCCATAATTTTTCTCCTATAAGAGTGAAACCCCTTCCCCAATGCAGTACATATCCTGGTTTCCATTGTGAGGTCAACACATCCTTGGAATATACTGGTTGATTCAATTCAGAAGTTTTTTCCATTATCCAATGCCTCTCTCTGCTACTGTTGTTCCTTTCTCATCAGCGTTAAGAAAATTCAAAGTTAATAAAGCATTATGCAATCTATTTCTCGGGTGTTTTCCATCCCTTTCTGTTTGTTCAGCATATCCTTTATAGTATGATTTGACCATTCTATAACTGCCTGACCTGTAGGATTATTTGGCATACCTGTAATGTGCTTTATATTACAATAAGCAAAAAAAGCATTTCATTTTCTTAGATACGTATGCTGGACCATTGTCTGTCTTTATTTGTGCAGGTATACCCATGATGGCCGTAACTTCCAATAATGTGTGATTACTGAATCAGCCTTTTCTGAACTCAAGGCAGTTGTCCATTGAAAACCTGAATACGTGTCTATGGTGTGGTGCACATATTTTAATTTACCAAATTCCGTGAAGTGGAACATGTCCATCTGCCAGATTTCATTCCTTTGGATTACTCCCTGCAGGCAACGGTGTTTAATTATAAAAAGAGCAAGTAGAACACCTCTTGAAAATCTCCTTAGCTTGTTGCCATGTAATAGAAAACTCTTTCTTTAAACCTTTGCTATTGATGTGATGTTTTGTATGAAATTCAGAGGCCTGCAACACACTTCCAATCAATAATTGATTAATTTCTGCATTACCTTGTGCTAGAGGACCTGGCAGAGCCATATGGGATCAGATGTGTGTTATGTATATAGGAGAAAGCCTATTCCTGATTATGTCTTGCACCTGGATGAATAATGAAGTCAGTTCTGTATCATCTGCTATAAATTCATCAGTTTCAATATGCAAGATAACTCTTTCTGCATATTGCGAATCAGTAACTATATTGAGAGGTTCTTTAAAATCCCTTAGTACCATAAGAATAGCATATAATTCTGCCTTCTGGACAGAATTATAAGGGCTCTGTTCCACCTTACCTAATTCTTCTGATTTGTAACCTGCCTTCCCTGATTTATTTACATCAGTATAAAATATATGGGCTCTAGTTATTGGTGCATCACGTACAATTCGGGGAAGAATCCAAGATGTTCTCTTTATAAGGTTAAGTCAATCACTTTTGGGATAATTGCTATTAATTTCTACCAAAAAATTAGCACAAGTCCTTTGCCAGGGTTCATTGTCTTCCCATAACTTTTTTATTTCATGAGCAGTAAAAGGCACTATAATTTCTGCTGGGTCTATACCTGCTAATTGATGAAATCTCAATTTACCTTTTATAATTAATTCAGAGACTTTTTCCACATAAGTTTTTAATTTTTTACTTGGTTTATGTGGTAAAAAAGATTCACTCTAAGATAATATCTTCCCTCTGTATTAAAATTTCTGTAGGAGAAATTCTGGAAGGCAATATGACTAGAATACAATTAATATTTGGATTCACCTTATCCACATGTGCCTCTTGTAATTTCTCCTCAACAATTGTCAATTCCTTTTCTGCTTCAACTGTTAATTTTCTGGGATTATTCAAGTCTTTATCACCATCTAAGGTTTTGTGTAAATGAATTATTAGATCAGATGTTATCCCAACAGCTGTTCCTAGACTGGAAATGTCTCCTAATAATCTTTGAAAGTCACTAAGAATCAACAACCTGTCTCTCCAAATTTGCACCTTTTGTGTTCTAATTTTTTGTAAACCTATTCTGTAACCTAGGGAATTAACAGAATCTCCTCTTTGGTAAAAAAAAAAAAAAAAAGATCCATTCTAAGACAGTATAATCCCTCTGCATTAAAATTCCTGTAGGAGAAATTATGAAAGAAAATATAACTAGAATATAATTATGATTTGGATTCACCTATCCACATGTGCCTCCTATAATTTCTCCTCAACAATCATCAATTCCTTTTCTGCTTCAGCTGTTAATTCTCTGGGACTGTTTAAGTCTTTATCACCATCTAAAGTTTTATTCAAATTAACTATTAGGTAAGGTGTTATCCTAACAGCCAGTCAAAGATTGGAAAATGTCTCCCAATAATCTTTGACAGTCATTAAGAGTCTGCAACTGGACTCTCCTAATTTGTGCCTTTTGTGTTCTAATCTTCTGCAAGCATATTCTGTAGCATAGGTCTTATTTACAAAAATGCTTTACAGAAGCTTCTCAGTTTCTTTCTGTCAGGAGGTCCCATTTATTTATTATTGCTCTCAGTGCCTTTGTGACTGGGGTTATATTTATGAAGTAGTCTCCTCTGCCCATGCACTGAATGCTACTTCCCTCTTTCTCTGCCATCAGGTTCAGTGTGCTTCAATTTATATTGAGGTCTTTAATCCATTTGGACTTGAGTTTTGTGCATGGGGATAGATATGGATCTATTTTCATTCTTCTACATGTTGACGTCCAGTTTTACCAGCACCATTTGTTGAAGATGCTTTCTTTTTTCTGTTGTATAATTTGAGTTTCTTTGTCAAAAATCAGGTGTTCATAGGTGTGGATTAATATCCAGGTTTTGATTAAATTCCATTGGTCAATGTCTCTGTTTTTATGCCAATACCAAGGTGTTTTCATTATTGTAGCTCTGTAGTAGAGCTTGATGTCAGGGATGGTGATGTTTGCTGAAGGTCCTTTACTGTACAGTATTGTTTTGGCTATCCTTCATTTTTTGTTTTTCCCTATGATGTTATTTATTGTTCCTTCACAGTCTGTGAAGAATTGTGTTGGGATTTTGATGGAGATTGCATTGAATCTATAGATAGATTTTGGTAGGATTACCATTTTTATTATGTTGATCCTACCTATCTAAGAACAAGGGAGATCTTTCCATATTTTGGTATATTTTCCAATTTATTTCTTCAAAGATTTAAAGCTCTTGTTGAACAGGTCTTTCACTTCTTTGGTTAATGTTACCCTAAGATATTTTATGTTATTTGTGGCTATTGTGAAAGGTGATGTTTCTTTGATTTCTTTCTCAGCTTCTTTATCATTGTGTATTGGAAGGCTACTGTTTTTGTCGTGTTGATCTTGTATTCTGCCACATTACTGAAGGTATTTATCAGTTGTAGTAGTTCCCTGGTAGAATTTTTGGGGTCACTTGAATATACAATCCAATCATCTGCAAATAACGAAAGTTTGACTTCCTCCTTTCCAATGTGAATCCCCTTGATCTCCTTTGTTGTCTTATTGCTATAACCAAAACTTCAAGAACTATGTTGAATAGATATGGAGAGAATGGAGGCTTTATTTGTTACTTAATTTAGTGGAATCTCTTTGCATTTCTCTCCATTTAATTTTATGTTGGCTGTTAGCTTGCTGTATATTACTTTATTGTGTTTAGATATACTCCCTGTGTCCCTGAGCTCTCCAAGACCTTTATCATAAAGGGGTGTTGGATTTTGTTGAGTGCTTTTTCAGCATCTAATAAGGATGATCATACTTTTTCCTTTAAGTTTATTTATATGATGGATTACATTGATAGATTTATGTATGTTGAATCATTCCTGAATCTCTGGGATAAAGCCGACTTGATCATGATGGATGATTTTTTTGATGTGTTCTTGTATTTTGTTTGCCAGTATTTTATTGAGTATTTTTGCATCTATTTTCATGAGTGAGATTGGTCTGTAATTCTCTTTCTTGGTTGAGTCTTTGTGTGGTTTCAGTATCAGTGTGACTGCAGCCTCATAAAAAGTGTTTGGTCAACTCGGGGTTTTTTAACACTTCCTCTGGTGCAAACGCTGACACTAGACCTCTTTTTTTTATATGTAGATTTCTTAGATGGTGGAAAAAAAACTAACCCCATAGAAGTCTCTAATTCAGTGGTTCTCAATCTGTGGGTCACAACCCCTTTGGGGGTCAAACAACCCTTTCACAGGGGTGGCCTAAGACCATCAGAAAACATGGATATTTACCTCACAATTCATAACAATAGCAAAATTATAGTTATGAAGTACCAACAAAAGTAATTTTATGGTTGGGGGTCTGCATAGCATGAAGAACTGTATTAAAGTGTGGCAGCATTAGGGCGGTTGAGAACCATTGCTTTAAATAGACTTTACCTGGATGGATTCAGACCCTGACATCACTTTCTGTATTTTTTAATCAACTTTTTATTTCTGAAAGTGTTAAAAACCCAAGAAAGAAAGTCCTAGTACTGATTTCATCAAACTATGAACCTGAAAACTGTGCCCTTCCCTTTCTTGTTTGTAATTATGTCAAAAGAGGTACACTGTTGCTTTTTAAATTTAATTTATATGTATGTGCACATGTCTGGGTAAGTGTATGTACTCATGTGTGTGAAATTCCACACAGATGCCAGAAGAGGGCATTGGATCCCTCAGAGCTGTGGTTATACATGTTTGTAAGCTACTTGACGTGGCTGCAGGGATCTGAACTCTGTCTTTGTGTTTTAGCAGAAAGTGTTCTTAACTTCTGAGCCATATTTCCAACCCCAATATTGCCCTTTTAAGAGGGAAATCTGCCTTAAAATTAATACTTGGGGGTTAAAGATATGGTAAAGTTCTTGACTACCATGAGTGAGATCTGGGTTATATCTATAACATTGAAAGAAAACTTCAATTAATATTTGAAAAAAATGGGAGCTCTTAAATACAGGTATCATTTGCTTGTAAAAATAGATAGTTTTAATGATCTGGAAAGATTTAATTTGTAATTTAAAGTATTTGTTTTGATTATGTTTAATTTAAATATATGTTGCCATTAAGTACATGTTGCAATATACTTAACTATCTAATTTTAAATTACAATATTTCCACTTCTTTATTGGCTTCCAAACCTGTAGAACTTCCAAAGTCCAGACCCCTGAGAAGCTTTCTAATCCTCATGGCAACAGCTCTCACGTCCTTCAGAAACAGCAGCACTCAGCACCTCTGGGGAAGTTTTTTCATCAACCTCACCCATACCTCTGAAGTAGGCACATTGACAAGCTGATATCACCACTGAGCTCCCAAGCAGCAACTCCAGCCATTTGGAATCAGACAGCATGCTGCTTAAGAAATCCATCTTCCAATTTACCCCTTAAGAAAAACAAAAACCAGCTTTTGCTTATTTTTAATTAAACGATATGGTTAGAAAAAGAAGAGTTTGGCCATTTTCCTTCTGTTTCTATTATGTGGAGCAATTTGTGGAGTATAGGTATTAGCTCTTCTGGGAAGTTCTGGTAGAATTCTGCACTAAAACCAACTGGCTTTTGGCTTTTTTTGGTTGGGAGGCTTTTGATGACAGCTTCTATTTCCTTGCAGGTTATAGGTCTATTTAAATTGTTCACCTAGTCTTGATTTAATTTTGGTATATGGTATATATCTAGAAAATTGTCCATTTCTTTTATGTTTTCCAATTTTGTGGAGTACAGGTTTTTGTAATATGACCTAATTATTCCCTGAATTTCCTCAGTGTCTGCTGTTATGTCCCCCTTTCATTTCTGATTTTGTTAGTTTGGATGTTTTCTCTCTGCCTTTTGATTAATTTGTATAAGGTTTTGTTTATCTTGTTGATTTTTTTCAGAGAACCAGATCTTTGTCTCATTGATTCTTTGTATTGTTTTCTTTGTTTTTATTTTACTGATTTCAGCCCTCAATTTGATTACTTCCTGTCTTCTACTACTCTTGGATGCATATACTTCTTTTGTTCTAGAGCTTTCAGGTGTGCTGTTAAGTCACTGATGTAAGCTTACTCCACTTTTTTATGTAGGCACTTATTGCTATGAACTTTCCTCTTAGCGTTGCTTTCATAGTGTTCCATAGGTTTGGATATGTTGTGCCTTCATTTTTGTGAAATTCCAAGAAGTCTTTAGTTTCTTTCCTTATTTCTTCCTTGACCCAGGGGTGGTTCCATTGAACACTGTTCAATTTCCATGAGATTGTAGAATTTCTGAAACTAGTGTTTTTGTTAAATTCTAACTTTATACCATGGTGATCGAATAAGATACATGGGGTTACTTTAATATTTTTGTATCTGTTGAGGTTTGCTTTGTTACCGAGTATGTGGTCAGTTTTAGAGAAGGCTCCATGAGGTGCTGAGAAGAAGGTATATTCTTTTGTGTTTGTGTGGAATGTTCTATAGATGTTTGTTAAGTACATTTGAGTCATGACATCTGTTCTCTTATTTCTCTGTTAAGTTTCTATCCAGTTGACTTGTCCATTGGTGAGAGTGCCATGTTGACGTCTCCTACTATTAGTGTGTGGGGTTTGATATGTGATTTAAGATTTAGTAATATTTCTTTTACATATGTGGATGCTCTTGTATTTTGGGCATAGATGTTCAGGATTGTGACTTCATCTTGATGGATTGTTCCTGTTATAATTATAAAGTTTCCTTTTCCATCTCTTCTGATTGATTTTAGTTTGAAGTCTACTTTGTTAGATATTAGGATAGCTTGTTTCTTAGGTTCATTTGAATGGAAATCCTTTTCCCAACCCTTTACTCTGATGTGATGTCTGTCTTTGAGATTGAGGTATGTTTCCTGAATACAGCAGAAGGCTGGATCCTACTTTCGTATCCATTCTCTTAGCCTGTGTCTTTTTATAGGTGAATTGAGTCCATTGATATTAAGAGATATTAATGACCAGTGGTTGTTAATTCTTGTTAATTTTCAGTGGTAGTGGTTGTGTGTTTCCCTTCTTTGGAGTTTGCTGGTGTGAGGTTTCTGTTTCCTGTCTTTTTTGTGGGAGCAGTTAGCTTCCACAGGTAGGGAATATCTTTCTAGTACTTTCTGTAGGGCCAGGTTTGTGGATACATATTGTTTAAATCTGGTTTTGTTGTAGACTACCTTGTGTTTCCATTGATGGTGATTGAAGACTTTGCTGAGTATAGTAGACTGGGCTTGCATTTGTGGTCTCTTAGTGTCTGCAGCACATCTGTCCAGGACCTTCTGGCTTTCATGGTTTCCGTTAAGAAGTCAGGTGTAATTATGATATGTTGGCATTTGTATGTTAGTTGAACTTTTTCCTTTGCAGCTCTTAATATTCTTTCTTTATTCTGTATGTTTTGCATTTTGATTATTTATGGTGAGGGGACTTTTTTTTTGATCCAGTCTATTTGATGTTCTGTGAGCTTCTTATACCTTCATAGGGTATCCTTCTTTAGGTTGGGAAAGTTTTCTTTTATGATTTTGTTGAATGTATTTTCTCTGCCTTTGAGCTGGAGTTCTCCATTTTCTATTCCTATTATTCTTAGGTTTGGTCTTTTCATGGTATCCCAGATTTCCTGGATGTTTTGTTTTACAAATTTGTTGGATTTATTATTTTCTTTGACCACTGAGTCTATTTCCTCTATAGTATCTTCAAGACCTGAGATTCTGTTCAATCTCTTATAGTCTGTTGGTTATTCTTTCCTCTGTAGTTCCTGTTATTTTGTCCAGATTTTCCATGTTCAGAATTCCCTTGTCTTGTGTTTTCTTTACTGTCTCTATTTCAGTCTTTGGGTCTCGAACTGTCCACATCACATGTTTGATTGTTTTTTCTTGGTTTTCTTTGTTTTTTTTAAAAAAAGATTTATTAATTTCTTCGAATTTTTTTTGTTAGTCTTTTCCTCCATTTCTTTAAGGGAGTTTTTCATTTCCTCTTTAAAGGTCTTCATCATCTTAATAAATTTACATCTAAAATTGTTTTCTTCTGCTTCTTCTGGGTTAGGATGATCAAGTCTTCCTGTTGTGTGACCACTGTGTACTGGTGTTACCATGTTGATACTTAGGTAGTTGGATGAATTCTTGCATTGGTGCCTACCCATCTCTTCCTTCAATTGATGCTGGCAGTTTCTTTGCATCTTTGTCCAAATTCTTGCAGTGACTGTGTGAGTCTTTGGGAATTGTTCTTGGTCTGCTCTGTACTGTCAATGTCTGTGTCTCAGGGAGCCTCTGAGGTTTCTCTTAGCCTGCTGTCTTGGTCTGGTCTCCTGGTTCACTCTCTTGGTCTACTCTGTGCAGTCACAACTGTGCTTTAGAGTTCTTCTCTTAGTCCTCTCTTTTGGTCCTCTCAGATGGAAACTCTCTTGTCATCTGGCTAGATAAGCTGAGGCAGGTGCAGGAGGGGCCTGGGATTTTGACCCACTATGCAGGGCCTGGAGAGTGGGATGTCCCAACACGTGGCTGGTCCTCTCTGTATTGTAGCAAGCTGTGTTTCAGAGTTCCACTGAGGTTGCAGGAGGATAGGTGAGTTTGGGGGTAGGATGGGGCTAGAAGCTTGCAGAGTCTGGTGATGGGGTGGGTATTGGGGCAGCCTATCTGCAGAAAACTCTCTTGCTGTCTAGTTAGAGAAGCTGAGGCTGTTGGGGGAGGGACCTGGGGTTTTGCCCCACTATGGAGTTCCTAGGGGTGTCACACCACGTGGCTGGTCACTCACCTCTTGGCCCCCTCTGTATTGTAGCAAGCCATGTTTCAGAGTTCCACTGAGGTTGCAGGAGGATAGGCCAGATTCCGACTTCAATTTTCAAGTCTTGTACTATTTGCTTTACCTCTTTGTTTGTTTTTTCTTTGCTTTCTTTTTTTTATTTTATTTTTTTCTTTTTATTTTACCATTCAGAAATTTACACTTCCTCCCCTTCTCCCTTTCCCCTCTTGCTCCCCCCACTAACCTTCCTCCCTTCCCCTCCATCCTTAAGAGAGGGCAGGGTACCCTGCCCTGTGGGAAGTCCAAAGCCCTCCCTCCTCCATCCCGGCCTAGGAAGGTGTGCATCCAAATAGACTAGGGTCCCAAAAAGCCAATACATGCAGAAGAGACAGGGCCCAGTGCCATTATCAATGGCTTCTCAGTCTGCTTGCATTGGTCGCCACATTCAGAGAGTCGGGTTTGATCACATGTTCGTTCAGTCCCAGTCCAGCTGGATTTGGTGAGCTCCCATTAGATCAGGCACACTGTCTCATTGGGTAGACCAACCCCTCGCGGTCCTGACTTCCTTGCTCATCTTCTCCCTCCTTCTGCTCTTCAACTGGACCTTGGGAGCTAAGTCCATTGCTCTGATGTGGATGTGGGTCTCTGTCTCTATCTCCATCTGACGAAATTTCTATGGTGATATTCCAGATATTCATCAGTATTACTATAGGACAAAGCCAGTTCAGACCCCCTCTCCTCTGCTGCCCAAGGACCTAGCTGGGGACATCCCAATGGACACTTGGGATCCCTTCTAGAGCCAAGTCTAGAAGGCTCTATCCTAAAATGGCTCCCTTAATGTAGATATCTTCTTCCCTGCTCCAATATCTGCCCTTCCTCCATCTCCACCCTCCCACTCCCCCAAGCTCTCCCAAGTCCTTCCCTTCTCCTTTTTCCTTCCCCCTCTCCCCTTCCCCCAGCTCCACCCTCACCCCTACCCCCACACCCATGCTCCCAACTTTTCCCCGGAGATCTTGTTTGCTTCCAATTTCCAGGAGGATCTATATATATTTTTCTTTGGGTTCACCTTGCTATTAGGCTGCTCTAGGCTTGTGAACTATAGACTTAATGTCCTTTGTTTATGGCCAGAGTCTACTAATGAGTGAGTACATACCATATTCATCTTTTTGAGTCTGGGTTGTCTTACTCAGGATAGTGTTTTCTATTTCCACCCATTTGCATGCAAAATTCAAGATGTTATTTATTTATTTATTTATTTATTTTACCACTGAGTAGTACTCTAATGTGTATTTATTCCACACTTTCTTTATCCATTCTTCCATTGAGGGGCACCTAGGTTGTTTCCAGGTTCTGGTTATTACAAATAAAGCTGGTATGAACATAGTTGAACAAGTGCTTTTGTAATATGATTGGGCATCTCTTGGGTATATTCCCAAGAGTGGTATTGCTGGATCCTGAGATAGGTTGATTCCCAATTTCCTGAGAAACCGCCACACTGATTTCCAAAGTGGTTGCACAAGATTGCATTCCCACCAGCAATGGATGAGTGTTCCCCTTACTCCACATCTTCTCCAGCATAGGCAGTCAGTGGTGGTTTTGATTTTAGCCATTCTGACAGGTGTAAGATGCTATCTCAAAGTTGTTTTGAATTGTATTTCCCTGATCATTAAGGAAGTTGAACATGACCTTGAGAATCTTTTGGCCATTTGAACTTCTTCTGTTGAGAATTCTCTATTCTAAATACCCCATTTTTTAATTGGGGTATTTAGAATTTTAATGTCTAGTTTCTTGGGTTCTTTGTATATTTTGGAGATCAGACCTTTGTCTGATGTGGGGTTAGTGAAGATCTCCTCCCATTCAGGAGGATGCCTTTTTGTCTTAGTAACTCTGTCCTTTCTTTACAGAAGCTTCTCAGTTTCAGGAGGTCCCATTTGTTCATTTTTGCTCTTATTGTCTGTGCCACTGGGGTAATACGTAGGAAGTGGTCTCTGCTGCCCATGTATTGTAGGCTACTTCCCACTTTCTCTTATATCAGGTTCAGTGTGGTTGGATTTGTATTGAGGTCTTTAATCCATTTGTACTTGATTTTTGTGCATGGTGATAGATAAGGATCTATTTTCATTCTCCTACAGGTTGACATCCAGTTATGACAGCACCATTTGTTAAAGATGCTTTATTTTTCCATTGTATAATTTTAGCTTATTTGTCAAATATGAGGTATTCATAGGTTTGTGGATTAATATCCGGGTCTTCAATTTGATTCCATTAGTCAACATCTCTGTTTTTATGCCAATATCAAGCTGTTTTCATTACTGTTGCTCTGTAATAGAATTTGAAGTCAGGGATGGTAATGCCTCCAGAAGTTCCTTTATTGTATAGGATTGTTTTGGCTATCCTGGGCTTTTTGTTTTTCCATATAAAGTTAGTTATTTTTCTCTCAAGGTCTATGAAGAATTTAGTTGGGATTTTGATGGGGATTGCATTGAATCTATAGATTGCCTTTGGTAGAATTGCCATTTTTACTATATTGATCCTACCAATCCAGGAGCATGGGAGATCCTTCCATTTTCTGGTGTCCTCTTCAATTTCTTTCTTCAAGGTCTTAAAGTCCTTGTCAAATAGATCTTTCACTTCCTTGCTTAGTGTAACCCATGATACTTTATGCTATTTGTGGCTATCGTGAAAGGTGATATTTCTCTGATTTCCCTCTCTGTTTCTTTATCCTTTGTGTATAGGAGGGCTACTGATTTTTTTTGAGTTGATCTTGTATCCTGCCACATCACTGAAGGTATTTATCAGCTGTAGAAGTTCTTTGGTAGAGTTTTTGGGGTCACTTATGTACATTATCATGTCCTCTGCAAATAATGAAAGTTAGACTTCTTCCTCTCCAATTCGAATCCCCGTAATCTCCTTATTTTGTCTTATAGCTATTGCTAGAACTTCAAGCACTATATTGAAGAGATATGGCAAGAGTGGACAGCCTTGTCTTGTTCCTGATTTTAGTGGAATCACTTTGAATTTCTCTCAATTTATTTTGATGTTAGCTGTTGGCTTTCTGTATATTGCTTTTATTATATTTAGGTATGGCCCTTGTATCCCTAATCTCTCCAAGACCTTTATCATAAAGGGGTATTGAATTTTGTCAAATGATTTTCAGCATCTAATGAAATGATCATATGGTTTTTTATTTCAGTTTATTTATATGATGGATTACACTGATAGATTTTCATATGTTGACCAGCCCTGCATCTCTGGGATGAAGCCTACTTGATCATCCCAGAGTGTGTTTTGATGTGTTCTTGGATTCTGTTTGCCAGTATTTTATTGAGAATTTTTGCATCGATGTTCATGAGTGAGATTGGTCTGTAATTCTCTTTCTTGGTTGTGTCTTTTTGTGGTTTTGGTATCAGGGTAACTTAGCTTCATAAAAAGAGTTTGGCAATGTCCCTTCTGTGTTCTATTATGTGAAACACCTTAAGGAGTATAGGTATTAGCTCTTCTTGGAAGTTTTGGTAGAATTCTTCATTAAAACCATCTGGTCCTTGGCTTTTTTTGGTTGGGAGGTTTTTGATGACAGCTTCTATTTCCTTGCAACTTATAGGTCTATTTAAATTATTCACCTGGTCTTGATTTAATTTTGGTATATTGTATTTATCTAGAAAACTATCCATTTCTTTTACATTTTCCAATTTTGTGGCATACAGGCTTTTGTAGTAAGACCTAATGATTCTCAGAATTTCTTCAGTGTCTGTTGTTATGTTCCCCTTTTCATTTCTGATCTTGTTAATTTGAGTGCTCTTTCTTTGCCTTTTGGTTAGTTTGGATAGGGGTTTGTCAATCTTGTTGATTTTTTCAAGGAACCATCTCTTTGTTTCATTGATTCTTTTGATTGTTTTCTGTGTCTCTATTTTGTTGACTTCAGCCCTCAGTTTAATTATTTCCAGTCTTCTACTCCTCCTGGGTGAGTCGGCTTCTTTTTTTTCTAGAGCTTTCAGGTGTGCTGTTAAGTCACTAATGTGTACTTTCTCTGTTTTCTATATTTGCACACTAAGTGCAATGAACTTTCCTCTTAGCACTGCTTTCATAGTGTCCCATAGGTTTCGGTATGTTTTGTCTTTATTTTCGTTGAATTCAAGGAAGACTTTAATTTCTGTCTTTGTTTCTTCCTTGACCCAGGAGTGGTTCAGTAGTTGACTTTTCAGTCTCCATGAGTTTGTAGGCTTTCTGGGGGTGGAATTGTTGTTAATTTCTAACTTTACTCTATGGTGATCTGATAAGACACAGGTGGCTACTCCAATTTGTTTGTATCTGTGGATGTTTGCTTTGTTACCAAGTATGTGATCAATTTTCGAGAAGGTTCCATGAGATGCTGAGAAGAAGGTATATTCTTTCCTGTTTGGGTGGAATGTTCTATAGATGTCTAGTAAGTCCATTTGAATCATTACTTCTGTT
The DNA here is from genome assembly GCA_004026605.1 of Ondatra zibethicus. Lineage (NCBI taxonomy): Eukaryota > Metazoa > Chordata > Mammalia > Rodentia > Cricetidae > Ondatra > Ondatra zibethicus. Next base: position 56,279 of record PVIU01009089.1, on the reverse strand, counting down.
AGTTCTCGTATTTCACTGTTAAGTTTCTGTCTGGTTGACCTGAACATTGGTGAGAGAGGAGTGTTGAAATCTCCTACTATTAGTGTGTGGGGTTTGATATGTGCTTTGAGTTCTAGTAATGTTTCTTTTACACAGGTGGGTGCTTTTATATTGGGGGCATATATATTCAGGATTGAGATGTCATCCTGTTGAATTATTCCTGTTATGAGTATAAAGTGTCCTTTTCCATCTCTTCTGATTGATTTTAGTCTGAAGTCGATTTTGTTAGATATTAGTATAGCCACACCCGCTTGTTTCTTAGGGCCGTTTGATTGAAAAACCTTTTCCCAACCCTTTACTCTGAGATAATGCCTGTCTTATGGTTGAGGTGTGTTTCTTGTAAACACCAGAATTTTGGATCCTGTTTTTCTATTCATTCTCTTAACCTGTGCCTTTTTATAGGTGAATTGAGTCCATTGATATTAAGTGATATTAATGATCAGTGGTTGTTAACTCCGGTTATTTTTTTTTTTTTGGTAGTACAGTTTGTGTGTTTCCTTTCTTTGAGTTGTGCTTGTGGAGGGTTGTTACATGTCTGTGTTATTATGTGTATTGTTTGCTTCCTGTAGTTGTGGTTTTCCTTCTAGTACTTTCTGTAAGGCTGGGTTTGTTTCTATGTATTGCTTAAATTTGTTTTATCCTGAAATATCTTGTTTTCTCCATTGATGGTGAAAGAAAGCTTTGCCTGGTATAGTAGTCTGGGCTTGCATCCATGGTCTCTTAGTGTCTCCAGCACATCTATCCACGATCTTCTGTCTTTCATGGTTTCCATAGAGAAGTCAGGTGTAATTCTGATAGGCTTACCTTTATATCTTATCTGAACTTTCTCCTTTGCAGCTCTTAATATTCTTTTTTTATTCTCTATGTTTTGTGTTTTGATTATTATACTGCGAGGGGATTTTTTTTGATCCAGTGTATTTGGTGTTCTGTATGCTTCTTATACCTTCATAGCAATATCCTTCTTTAGGTTGGGAATGTTTTCTTCTATAATTTTGTTGAATATATTTTCTGGGCCTTTGAGCTGGAATTCTTCTTTTGTTGAATATATTTTCTGGGCCTTTGAGCTGGAATTCTTCTCCTTCTTCTACCCCTATTATTCTTAGGTTTGGTCTTTTCACGGTGTCCCAGATTTCCTGGATGTTTTGTGTTAAGGATTTGTTGGATTTGTTGTTTTCTTTGATCAATGAGTTTATTTTCTCTATCGTATCTTCAGTGTCTGAGATTCTTTCTTCTATCTCTTGTATTCTTTTGGTTATGCTTGTCTCTCTAGTTCTTGTTTGTTTACCCAGATTTTCCATATCCAGCCATCCCTCGGTTTGTGTTTTCTTCATTGCCTCCATTTCAGTTTTCAAGTCTTGAATTGTTTCCATTACCTGTTTGATTGCTTTTTCGTGGTTTTCTAGGGTATCTTTGAGGGATTTATTCATTTCTCCTAACTTTTTGTTAGTCTTCTCATCCATTTCTTTAAGGAGTTTTTCACATCCTCTTTGATGGTCTCTATTACTTTCATAATGTTATGTTTAAAGTCGATTTCTTCAACTTCTTCTGGATTAGGTTGTTCAAGTCTTCCTGTTGCATGTTCGCTGGATCCTGGTGTTATCATGTTGCTTTTCAGGTGTTGGAGGAATTCTTGCATTGGCACCTGCCCATCTCTTCCTTCGACTGCAGTCGGTTTGGTCCGATTTTTGTTGTGGCTATCTGTGTATTTTGGGATTTTTCTTGTTCTGCCCTCTCTTAGGTCCCCTCAGCACTGGAGTTGGCTCTCAGATCCCCTCCTCCTTGAAGTAGGCTGTGGTGGTGGTTCTAAGGACCCTTCTGGAAGGATCTACTGGTACTCGTTCAGGGCCACTTGCTGGCCAAGGACCTCACAGTTAATGGGTGGGCTTGCTGGGATGGCATAAGTAGAGGAAGCCAGTAGCCCGGGAGAAGCCCCGCTGAATGGCCAGAAAGTTTAGAGGCATGAGGGTGCTTGTACTCTTTTCCAGGGCCCAGTCAGCTGGGCGGGTACACACTTACCCCTCCGGATGGATCTCCTGGTCCAGGAGCAGGGCCCCTTGCTGGCAGGTACCTCACAGACAAAGGGGCGGGCTTGCTAGGTGCAGCTTGTGGAACAAAGAAACCCCTGCAGCCTTTGCCCTCACCACTTTGTCCCCAGACCCTCAGCCCTGAAGCAGGCTGAGTTGGGGGTTTCTATGACCCCGTAGATGTAAAGGGGTGCTTGGGAGTAAGCTGAGAAGGGATAAGTAGAGGAAGGCAGTAGCTGGGGAGAAGCCCTGCTGAGTGGCCAGAAAGTTTAGGGGGATGAGGGTGCCTGTACTCTGTTCCTGGGTCCCGGCCGGCAGGGCGGGTACACACCTACCCGTCTGGATGGATCTCCTGGTTCAGGAGCAGGGTCCCTTGCTGGCCGGTACCTCGCAGACAAAGAGGGTTTCTTTGCTTTCTTTAAGTGGTTTATTGATTTCTTCCAATTTTTGTTTGTCTTCCTCCATTTCTTTAAGGGAATTTTTCATTTCCTCTTTGAGGGCCTCTATCATCGTCATAAAGTTATTTTAAGGTTGTTTTTTCCTGCTTCTTCTTCTTTGGGGTGTTCCAGTCTTGCTGTTTTAGAACCACTAGGTTCTGGTGTTGTCACACTCTTCTTTGTGTTGATGAATGTATCTTTGCACTGGTGTCTACCCATCTCTTCCTCCAATTGGTTCAAGTGGTGCCTGTGTCTCTGTGGGTTACTCATTTGCAATTGGTGCAGGCAATGTTTGTTTCTGGTAGCCTCACTTCATGAAATATGTTCAGCAGTGTCATGTCTGTGTCCCCAAGAGACACTGATGCCAAGGGGGGGTGGTTTGGGTGGGGAGTGGAGTGGAGCTTGTAGATTACAAGGTCAAATGGAGATGATGATGGAGAGACCTGCCTCTTTTTCATATTTTTGGTTTAACTTTGGTAGGTGGTATCTATTGAAAAAATTATCAATTTCCTTTAAATTTTACAATTTGAAGTACAGGTTTTTAAGTATGTGCTTATGTTTCTCTGTATTTCCTTGGTATATGTATTTATGTCCACCATTTGTCTCTAATTTTATTAATTTATATCTTCTCTCTCTGTCTTTTAGTAAATTTATCTAAGGGTTTGTCAATCTTATTGATTTCCTCTTTGTTTAATTGATCTGGTCCTGCTGCCCAGCACATTTCTGTTGTGTGCTGCTAACCTCCCAATTCCAGCACAAGCAATCTGTCTCTTCAGAACAATCTGCTGCAGCTTATAGTTGCTCTACCCTGAGGGATACCCAGTGTCTGCTTACTCTGCACATGCACCATCCATTTATCCTTCCAATCCCTGCCCTGCACTCCAGAGCCACTGGCCTGCTAGCCCCACATGCTGTCAAGAGCTGCCTGCATGGGTCTGCCCATTGCTCAGTAGCTTCTGTTCCTGGGTCTGGTCATAGCACATCACTTATCACTTTTGCTCCACATGTCCCCTCTATAGAGGTTCTGCCTCACTCAAGCACTGAGGTAGTCTGATACAGCCTTTTGAGCACCTGCTCAACCTAAGGACTATCAGTAGTTTTGGCGCTGCACCTCCTCCACCTGCTGGTCACACATTGTTATTACATATGAAAAACCTTAGAACGACCCAGTCATTGGAGCATTGGCTCCACTTGCTGGTCAATTATCATTATTACATCTAAAACAATTCTCTTGAGGATTTTTTAATTAGTTAATTAATTAGCTTATAACTGTGGTAAGTTACTCGACAACTTTTAAATGGTAGATAGATAGATACTTAGATAGACAAATAAATAAGTAAATAAATAAATTTTAAAAAAAGAAAGGGGGCAAAAGAATAAAGGGAAAGGAATATCTTTAAATCTTTTCCTAGTTCAATGGTGGGGAATATCACAATGCCTTGGACTATGTTAATGAGAAATAGATTGAAAAAATACAGGCCATGGAAAATGGTAATGAGAAATTGACTGAAGGGATATAGGCCTTGGAAGGTGATATACAACCTTACACATAGTCATTAAGGAGGACAAGACAGCTTTGACTGATAAGCTTAAAATTTAGAGGTATTTACAAATGAGGAGAACAGAAAACTGACTCATTATTTGCTAGCTTTAGAACAGATTTCTATTCAGGAGTTACGAGTCTTGCAATAGGCAACTACTAGTAAATTCCAAGTCTTAGAAAGTTTTATTAGAATTGATAGTAAAAGTGTTCAGACACAGAGAGAAGAATTCAGAGGGGAATCAACCTCACCATTACCATTATAAGATTAGAGATGAGCATCCTACGGTTGTTAATACACAACCATGATTTATCCTGTTACTCTTATGAAAGACCACCAAATGACAATTATCACAAAGCATATACAGAATTTAAATGGGAACCTATACAAATGATAATTTTAGAATATATTAAGGAAGCAATACATTTCTGTGGTATACATTCAGCATATGTGAGGCAGATGTTCAATACATGGTACTCTTGAAACAAAATTACTCCAAACAACCAGAAACACAGAGTATTAAAATATGGTTCTCAGTTAGAATGAGAAATCTGGTTGAGAGAAGAGGCTAATGCCCTTGCACAACAAGGTAAAGTTAGAGGTTTTGAGATGGATGAAGCTCAGATACTTGGTGAGGGCTATTATGCTGGTATAAATAATTAGGATAAATTTGATGAACATACTTTTTCCTTATGTCAAACAGCAGCCTTAAATGCTTGGAACAAGATCCAAGAATCAAAAAAGAGAGCTCAGCTATATGCTAAAGTAGTACAAGGCTCAAAAGAACACTTCAATGAATTTTTGCAAAGATTGACTTCAGTAGTAAACAGAATAAATATCAGACCCAAAAGTTATATGAGTACTAATTCAACCTTTGGCTTTTGAAAATGCTAATTTACAATGCAAAAAGATAATTGGGCCTTTAATGATCAGATCAGCACCCACTGAAGAATAGATCCAACACACAGTCAATATTGAGTCTCTTGACTATGATGAGGTTTGAGTAGGAGAAGCAATTTCCAAATGTTTTAACTGTGGCAAACAAGGTAATCTAAAAAGGGATAGTAGAGAGGGCATTCCTAGAAACAACTTTTTTTATAATACAAACAGAAGGCCTCTGCCTTCAGGAGTATGCAGAAGATGCAGCAAAGGCTGACAATGGACCAATGAATGCAGCAACAAGGAACAGGCAAGACAACCCTTTACAACCAAGAAATGCCTTGGGGGAGCTCTCTCAGGCCCCATGTTCAATTTGATTTAGACATTCTCTGTGGTTTAAATGACTCCCCAGAACAATTAAAGGATTTAGAGTCTATTGTAAAAAACTATACTGTTCTGCATGATATAATAGCTTTGGAAGATGAAACAAAATTTCCAGAAGAAAACATAAAAAAGAATATTTTGGCAGACTTCTCTAAATGGTCAAAGACTAAAGCTGAGAGAACAAATAAATTGCTTTGTAATTGAAGGTCTTTTGAGCATAGGAACACATATAACTATAATTACGCCAGAATCATCGCAACAAAATTGGCCTCTTCAGTAGGTAGTAGATGTTTAGTTTTTAAGGATTGGAAACTTATCTCAGGTAAAACTAAGCATGAGATGGGTTAAATGTATAGGACCAGAAGGACAGAAAAGAAAACTGAAGCCATATGTGGCTAATATAGTAGTGAATTTATGGGGTCATGGTTTGTTACAACAATGAAATGCACAGATTAACATTCCTCCTGTTTCAGAAACAGACCATAAACCAATGTATGCTTCTGGGAAAATACTAAAAAGTATTATAAAGAACAGTCCTCGACCATTCAGAATGCATAAAAATAGGACACAGCAGCTGCTGATCTTTCAAAGGTACCAACAGCCCTACCTTTAAAATGATTAACTGACAAACCTGTCTGAATGGAACAATGGCTTTAATATCAGATTGTATTTTAATAAAGAAAAACTACCTGAAAATCTGAGAGTAAAACAGTCCCACTGGTCAGCCTTACAGATCAGGTTATGGTAACACACACCTTTAATCCAAGTAGCTACAAAGACATGCATGTTTAATATCAATAGCCACACTAGTTGCCATAGAAACTGGGTGGTGCATGCCTTTAATCCCAGTGGTGCACTCCTTTAATCCCAACCTTAGAGAGGAATATAAGACAGGTGAGACAGCTCTCAGACAGTCCCATTCTGATATTCCTGGAGGCAGAATCACAATTTTGGACTGAGGTTTTGGTAAGAGCCAGTGGCTAGCTGTTTTGCTTTTCAGATCTTCAGGCTGAACCCAATTTTGACCCTGAGTTTTTATTAATTGTGCTTTATTTGGCATCCACGTGGATTCTGACTTCACACCTACTGGAACCAGCTCAAAAGATCCATGGCTGGAGGTCTCGCACCCCTGCCTCCATGGTTTGATTTCACCTCCTAACTGTTTATTGCCAAAACCCCACCACAGCAGAGCTATCCCTGTGGTGGGTCTGCTGCATGTTGACTTGGCAATTTCCCAGGCTCACACATGCTTTCCTCCCCTGCTGCTTTCCCTGAAATGACTTGTGCAGCTTTCGATTTTTGTTCCCAGCTTCCAGTTTGTATTCCTGGCTCATGAGATCTGGGTTCCTTAATATTCTGTCCACCAAAAAACTCTCTCCATTTATGGAATTGATTTAATCATTCTTAATTTGTCAAGCATATTTGTCAAATATTAAGCAGGTGCCAATGAGGAACCAAGTGGGATTGTTCACTCCTCCTCTGGTTGTGTCTCTCTGCCATGTGCCTGAAACTGTGACACCTACTGACCAATAAAGATTATTACACCGATAACAATTTACTAAAACCTCATAATGGAGGTAAGTTCATTTGATTAATAAATAAGCCAATAAATTTGCAAGTTATATAATTGTAGACCATATTACCATCCAGGAATTTAAAAACCTTTTTGCTTGTATTATGAATGATATTCTTGAAAGGCTTATATGTTTTTAGGGTGCATCCATTTATTTGATGTTGGGACTTAACTTTGTCTTTCATATTATATCCTAAAAATGGTTTGATAATAGAGTCAAGAATGAGGCACTTTTAGAAATTATACAGTCATCATAAATAATTAACAGCTAGCTGACAAGATTAATACCACTGAAAATAAAAAGGTAGCTGAAAAAATTAATACCATTGAAAAGGATAACATTAATTTGACAGAAAAATTCAATTTCTATCAAAGGTTGATGAAAAATTATCTGAAAGAATTCTTACTGTTGAATTTGACAACCAAAATCTATTAAAAATTTATGATAAGTTAGCAAATAGAGTATCTCTCCAGGAAGGTACTCTGCATGTCATCCAAATAATATTCAAGGATGAAAAATTATCATTAAGGAAAGATTTCATATCTTGGAATCATATGTGAAAATGAGGACCAAAGGTTACGTGAGTTGATGAAATCACTAGAAATAATCACAGGTCAAGAGAGTCAGGCTTTATAAAAGACAGTGGTAAAAGAATTTGAAATGACAGGAAATTATCAGAACTGATGAGCAGGGGTAAAGGTACAAGGGCAGGATTTAGCCTTGCCAGTACATATCAGAGTCAGAGATGACTTATCAAGGGTTCTAGCTAACTATCCTGTAATCTCCTCTGATAAGCCATCCAGTACTAAATACCCCAAAGGATTCAAAAAATGTAAATGGAAACCTATAGGTATGAATGATCTAAAGGAAATTAAGTAAGCAGTGGTATCTTATGGCTTGCATTCACCATTTATAGGGAGATGGTGAAAATGTGAGCTTCAAGCAAAAATGCCATCCTATATGACTGGCTTCAATTAGTTTCAGTGGTCCTGGAAGATGGGCCATAACTACTGTGTAAATGCTATTGGTGAGAAGAGGCAAAAATTTTAAAACAACAGGGAAGAGCAAAAGTATTTGAGGCTTCCCAAGATCAAATTCTTGGCGAGGGCATTTATACTTATCTACAAGATCAAGCTCTTTGTGATGAACATACCTTGTCCCTATGCCACACAACAGCCTTAAATGCTTGGGACAGGATTCAAGAACCGAAAAACAGAATTGAATCATATATTAGGGTTAAACAAGGCCAAAGAGAACCCTTTAGTAACTTTTTTACAAAGATTAATTAAGGCTGTACAAATAGGAATAATAGACCCTGAAGCTATACAAGTACTTATTGAATCTCTGGCTTTTTGAAAATGTGAACTTAGAATGCAAAAAGATACCTGGACATCTTAATGTTAGATCAGCACCAGTGGATGAATGAATCCTACATACAATGAATGCTGAGACATTTGACTATAATACTGAGGCTTGGGTGGGAGAAACAATTTCCAAAGATATGAGGAGACATCAAAATACCAAACATTATAATTGTGGTAGAATAGGACATCTGAGAAGGGATTGTAGACAACGCATTTCTAGAAATAATGTCTTCTTTGGGAATGAAAAAAGTAGATGGTATCAATCTTCTAGATTATGTAATCTAGAAGATGTAGCCAAGGTCAACATTGGACCAATGAAGGCAGATCAACAAAAGACAAGGCAACCTGATACCATCAGGAAACTCACTGGAGGGCCTCTTGCAGGCCCCCAAGTCAAACGTGGTCCAGTCATTCCCAGTCACTGTGGAAGGCATGTCTCACCAGAAAAATTAAAAACTTCAGTGCCTGGTGTAAAAAACTGTACTATTCTGGATGATGAATTAAACATGAAGGATGAATCAACAATTCTAATAGGAAATAGGAAACATATATTTTGGCAGAAATCTATAAATGATCAAAGACCAAAGCTAAGGGTGCATATAAATAACGTAATTGAGGGATTACTGGACATGGGTATGGATGTGCTTATCATTACTACAGAATCTTGGCATATGAATTGGCCTCTTCAAGAAGCACATGTTCAATTCCTAGGCATTGGAACTCTATCTCAAGTGAAACAAAGCGTGAGATGGGTTGAATGCTTAAGGACAGAAGGACAGAGAGGAAGGCTGAAGCCATATGTGGCTAATATCTCAGTGGATTTATGGGGTCATGATCTGCTGAGGCAATGGAATACTCAGATTAACATTCCTGCAGTCTCAGAAACTCATGTCTCTGGAAAGGATAATATGAGGTACTATCAAAATAGGTTACAAGCCATTCAGGCTGTAGAAGAACCCAAAACAACTAGCAAACCTTCATAGGTACCAATGACCCTGCCTTTAAAATTGTTAACTGAGGAATCACTATGGATTAAACAATGGCCTTTAACAGAAAAGAGACTGTAGGCTGTAGACCAGTTGGTACAGGAGCAACTAGAATCTCACCATATTGAAGAATCAACCAGCCCTTGGAATTCTAAGGTATTTGTTGTTTAAAAGAAATCTGGAAAATGGAGAATGATGACAGATCTAAGAGCTGTCAACAAGGTAGTTCAACCCATGGGCCCTCTACAATCTAGAATTCCTTTTCCTTCCCTATTACCTAAAGAGTGGCCTCTTATTGTTATTGATTTAAAAGATTGTTTTTTTCACTATACTATTACAAGAAAAGAACAGAGAAAAATTTGCCTTCACAGTGCCTACTTATAATAATCTTAGCCTACGAGGAGGTATCAATGGACCATTCTCCCACAGGGAATGCTCAGTAGCCCTATCCTATGCCAATACTTTGTAAGTCAACTGTTGGAAATAATGCATAAATGATTTCCTAAATCTATAATTTACTATCTTATTCAAACATAGACACTTTAGAAAGAATCTTTGAAGAAGTAAAGAAAGTTTTGCCTAAATGGGGATTACAAATTGCTTCTGAAAAAATACAAAGAGGAGATTCAGCAAATCACTTACATTATCATATAGGTTTGGAGAAAATTAGAACACAAAAGGCTCAAATTAGAAGAGACTGATTTCAGACTCTTAATGACTTTCAAAGATTGTTAGGTCATTTCCAGTTTAGGACCCGCTGTTGGGATGATACTTGACCTTAGATGGTGACAAAGACTTAAATAATCCCAGGGAATTAACATCTGAAGCTGTGAAAGAATTAATTTGGTTGAAGAGAAATTACAGGAGGCACGTGTGGATCAGGTGGATCCAAATTTTAATAGCATTCTAGTAATATTGCATTCCAGAATTTCCCCTACAGAAATTTTAATGCAAAGGGAAGATATTGTCTTAGAGTGGATCTTTTTACCACATAAACCAAGTAAAAAATTGAAAACTTACATGGAAAAAAGTCTCTGAATTAATTATAAAAGAAAATTGAGACTTCATTATCTAGCAGGAATAGACCCAGCAAAGATTATAATGCCTTTTACTACTGATGAAATTAAAAAAAAATATGGGAAGACAATTGACCCTGGCAAAGAGTTTGTGCTAATTTTTTTAGGAGATATTAATAGCAATTATCCCCAAAGCAATAGAATTAACCTTAGTAAGAGAACTACTTGGATCCTTGCCTGCATTGTATGTGACACACCAATAACTGGAGCCTGTACATTCTATACTGATTCAAATAAATCAGGAAAGGCAGCAGGTTAAAAATCAGAAGAAGATTTAAGTAAGGAGGAACAAAGCCCTTATAATTCTGTCCAAATGTCAGAATTCTATGTTATTTTCATAGTACTAAGTGATTTTAAAGAATCTCTCAATATAGTAACTGATTTGCAATTTGAAGAAAGAGTTGTTTTACACATTATAACCATTGAGTTTATACCACATGATGCAGAACTGACTTCATTATTCCTTCAGGTTCTAGATATAATCAGGTATAGACTTTGTCCCATATACATAGCACATACTTGATCCCATACACATCTGCCGTAAACTCTAACAATTTTTTTCCATATTCTTTTATTTTTTTCTTTCAAAAAAATTCACATTTACTCCACTTCTCCCAGTTCCCTCCCTCCCCCCCACTCCTCCTCCCTCCCCCTGCTTCCTTAAAAGAGGGCATGGTACCCTGCCCTGTGGGAAGTCTAAGGCCCTCCCCCCTCCATCCAGGCCTAGGAAAGAGTGCATCCAAATAGACTAGGTTCCCAAAAAGATAATACATGCAGAAGAGATAGGTTCTAGTGTCATTGTTGATGGCTTCTCAGTCTGCCCTCATTGGCAGTCATGTTCAGAGAGTCCAGTTGGATCACATGCTCTTTCAGTCCCAGTCCAGCTGGATTTGGTGAGCTCCCATTAGTTCAGGCACACTGTCTCAGTGGGTGGACCAGCCCCTCACAGTCCTAACTTCCTGGCTCATCTTCTCCTACCTTCTGCTCTTCGACTGGACTTTGGGAGCTCATTCCATTGCTCTGATGTGAATGTGGATCTGTCTCTATCTCCATCCATTGCACGAAATTTCTATGGTGGTGATCAAGATGTTCATCAATGTGACTATGGGACAAGGCTAGTTCAGGCACCCTCTCCTCTGCTGCCCAAGGACCTAGCTGGGGACATCCCTGTGGACACCTGGAATTCCCTCTAGAGCCAAGTATCTTGCCAGTCCTAAAATGACTCCCTTAATGTAGCTATCTTATTTCCTTCTCCAATATCCAACTTTCCTCCATCTCCATCCTCCCCTCCCCCAAGCTCTCCCCAGGCCTTTCCTTCTCCCTTCTCCTTCCTCCTCTCCCCTTCCCCCACCCCCTTACCCCATTTCTCTCCCCGCCCTGTGCTTGCAACTTTTGCCTGGCGATCTTGTTTGCTTCCAATTTCCAGGAAGATCTATATATGTTTTTCTTTGGGTTCACCTTGCTATTTGGCTTCTCTGGGCTTGTGACCTATAAGCTTAGTGTCCTTTGTTTTATGGCTAGGGTCCACTAATGACTGAGTACATACCATAATCGTCTTTTTGGGTTTGGGTTACCTTAATCAGGATAGCGTTTTCTATTTCCATACATTTGCATGCAAGATTCAAGATGTCATTGTTTTTTTACCGCTGACTAGTATTCTAATGTGTATATATTCCACACTTTCTTTATCCATTCTTCCATTGAGGGGCACCTAGGTTTTTTTCCAGGTTCTGGCTATTACAAATAATGCTGCTATGAACATAGTTGCACAAATGCTTTTGTAGTATGATTGGACTTCTCTTGGTTATATTCCCAAGAGTAGTATTGCTGGATCCTGAGGTAGGTTGATTCCCAATTTCCTGAGTAACCGCCACACTGATTTCCAAAGAGGTTGGGCAAGTTTGCATTCCCACCAGCAATGGATGAGAGCTCCCCTTACTCCACATCCTCTCCAGCATAGGCAATCGGTGGTGTTTTTGATTTTAGCCATTCTGACAGGTGTAAGATGGTATCTCAAAGTTGTTTTGATTTGCATTTCCCTGATCGCTAAGGAAGTTGAACATGACCTTAAGTATCTTTTGGCCATTCGAACTTCTGTTGAGAATTCTCTGTTCAGATCATTCTCCCATTTTTTAATTGGGGTATTTAGAATTTTAATCTCTAGTTTCTTGAGTTCCTTGTATATTTTGGAGATCAGACCTTTGTCTGATGTCGAGTTAGCGAAGATCTTCTCCCATTCAGTAGGATGGCTTAATGACTGTGTCTTTTGCTTTACAGAAGCTTCTCAGTTTCAGGAGGTCCCATTTTTTCATTGTTGCTCTTATTGTCTGTGCTATTGGGGTTTTACACAAGAAGTGGTCTCTGGTGCCCATGTTTTGCAGTCTACTTCTCACTTTCCCTTCTGTCAGATTCAGTGTGGTCAGATTTATATTGAGGTCTTTAATACATTTGGACTTGAGTTTTGTGCGTGGTGACAGATAAGGGTCTAATTTCATTCTCCTACAGGTTGTCATCCAGTTATACCAGCACCATTTGTTAAAAATGCTTTCATTCTTCCATTGTATACTTTTAGCTACTTTGTCAAATATGAGGTGTTCATAGGTTTGTGGATTAATATCCGGGTCTTCGATTCGATTCCATTGGTCAAATTCTCTGTTTTTATGCCAATACCAAGCTGTTTTCATTACTGTTGCTCTGTAATAGAGTTTGAAGTCAGCGATGGTAATGCCTCCAGAAGTTCCTTTATTGTATAGGATTGTTTTGGCTATCCTGGGCTTTTTGATTTCCATAGAAACTTAGTTATTGTTCTCTCAAAGTCTATGAAGAATTTTGTTGGGATTTTGATGGGGATTGCATTGAAGCTATAGATTGCCTTTGGTAGAATTGCCACTTTTACTATATTGATTCTACCAATCCAGGAGCATGGGAGATCCTTCCATTTTCTGGTGTCCTCTTCAATTTCTTTCTTCAAGGTCTTAAAGTTCTTTCCAAAAAGATCTTTCACTTCCTTTGTTAGTGTTACCCCAAGATACTTTATGCTATTTGTGGCTATCATGAAAGGTGATGTTTCTCTGATTTCTCTCTCTGTTTCTTTATCCTTTGTGTTATTGTGGGTACTGATTTTTTTTTAGTTGATCTTGTATCCTGCCACATCACTGAAGGTATTTATCAGCTGTAGAAGTTATTTGGTAGAGTTTTTGGGGTCACTTATGTACACTATCATATCATCTGCAAATAATGAAAGTTTGGCTTCTTCCTTTCCAATTCGAATCCCCGTAATCTCCTTATTTTGTCTTATAGCTATTGCTAGAACTTCAAGCTCTATATTGAAGAGATAGGGATAGAGTGGACAGCCTTGTCTTGTTCCTGATTTTAGTGGAATCGCTTTGAGTTTCTCTCCATTTAATTTGATGTTAGCTGTTGGCTTGCTATATATTGCTTTTATTTTACTTAGATATGATCCTTGTATCCCTAATCTCTCCAAGACCTTTATCATAAAGGGGTGTTGAATTTTGCTTTTTCAGCATCTAATGAAATGATCATATGGTTTTTTTTCTTTCAGTTTATTTATATGATGGATTACATTGATAGATTTTTGTATGTTAAACCAGCCCTGCATCCCTGGGTTGAAGCCTACTTGGTCATAATGGATGATTTTTTTTAATGTGGTCTTTCTGAAGGATGTAAAGGGAAGGAGAAAACCTAGCTGACCAGCGAGACTCCCTTTCTTGTAGAGTGATGGGTTAGGGTTGTCATCCAGAGATTGAGAATCTCAAGATTGCATTTTGAGAATCAGGTAGGCAAAGTCCTATCTCTCAGTTCATTTCATGAGCCCCTTCCAGATTCCATGGGTGGGTCGAGAGAAAGCATTATGATCATAGATGCAGTCACCTGTCAACTGACTCTCAGGTCATTTGGAAGACAATGAAACCTATTTGTGTGGGAGACTGGTGAGATTAGAGGCAGGTACATACGGAATGGTTTTGTGCATATTTGGCTGGGATGGAAAAGTATATCTCCTGAGTTGGAGAAGTGTGATCTCTCACAATTAATTATTGAAAAGGCCACGCTGTCTGAAGTACCAAGGATGCCACTGGGTCCAGGCCTCTTTCTTAGTTGCTAAAGTTTGCTGGTAATATTTTATACCTTGCTTTCTAGATCTTGTCACATCTCAGATTGATTTGCAAATCATAGTCTCTCTCTCTCTCTCTCTCTCTCTCTCTGTCTGTCTCTCCCTCTCTCTCTCTCTCTCTGTGTGTGTGTGTGTGTGTGTATCTCACTTCTTACTTCTGCTTCTTTACCACAGCACCACTCTATATGTTCATAAAACTTTTTCATATCAGCTTTGGCAAACGTTAGGTTCTCAACTTATTGGTCACTACAAGACCCTGTTTAGAAAAAAAAAACGTTGCTAATAACATTTACCACATTAGGGCTTCAACATCTGAAATGACACAGATGACCTGACAGACCTCATCAGCCCTAGGTTTCAAGGAACATGCTTTTGTTGAGAAATTCCAGAGATCTGGAGAAAATGCATTCCAGGCTGACCATGGGCTAGATACCCTTTACAGGGACTGTTGGAAATAGAAAGTTGAGATTAGGCTATAACAAAACTCATTGATTCAATAACCCCAAGCCTCTCCAATTGCCTGTCCTTCTCATGATCTCCTAATGGGTATTGTACCCAAAGCTAGCAGTGCCAGCCATTCACAAGCACATAGATCATAACAGCTGGCTCTAGACAAAGGAATTTGGCTTTTGTTTGCTGACTGAAGCACCATAGCAATGATCTACATCATGTTCTACCCCATGATTGTGTGCCCGTTGTGTCTGTATGTGTGTGCTTGTGCATGTGAGTTTCTAACTTACGGTGCCTCTGCATAGCCCAGACTGATCTCTGACTTGTTACTGCTCTTTCCTCAGTTTATTGATTCAAGGTTTGGGCCATCATATTCTTTCTAGGACTGTTTCTTTTCTAAATATCTGAGGGCTCATCCGGGCTCATATGGCTCCAGCCAGACATGTCAAGAGTGAATCACATCTTCACTCACAACCTCATAGCCTGAGTGAGCTCTGCTGATTCTCCAAGGGAAAATTTTATCACTACCTGTATAAGAGCTTCCTTTCTGACCCCAGAGAGGCTCCTGATATGGCAGCTTGGTTTCAGGTCATTTTGGAGTGAGAAAATTAGCCAGAGAGGTAATGGCTGTATCATGGACAGCAGCAAACCCCTCCCTGGACATTCTATTGTATCCTGGAGAGCCCTGGCATTCTCTGTGATGTCACCAGTGTTGTGGCAACACCAACTGCCCGTGGGGCATCTGCTCATTGCCTACGGGTTTTGGACGTAGCCATGTTGGCAAGACTGAGCAGGCTCCTTGGGAGACAGAAGGGAGAGCATCACGAGACTAGAGGGAGGCATAAGGAAGCTGGCCTTCAATCTCAGTGTCGCACATCAAGAAATAAATGGTTCTGGGGAAAATGCAGTGAGTCCTGGGTAGGGAGTGGGGAGTTTCTTGATGGTGGAAGGCTTCAGCTTGGTTTCTCATAGTGAGTCACAGGATCTTAGAGCTTCGTGGAGGTAATGGATCTATCCTGTTCTCTCTGTTCCTGAAGAGTAGACCTGGAGTCTAGTATTTCTGATGGTTAAATTGGCAGAGAGCCAGTAATGGTCAAGCCTACAGCTGCTGTGCTAGGGGCCCTCTGTTCTGACTCTGAGTGGGAAGGAAGGAGGGAGGGATGAATGAGGTTTCAGTTTCAGCACGGTACTTCACCCACACTGGATTTCTTTTAGTTGTGGGTCACTAATAACAGGGAGAGTAAAGTCCTCTGGCCAAAGCTGGAGGTCCCCAAATTTTACCTCACATCCACTTGCAGGGTAGGAACAATCGAGTATTGCTGCATGTCAGTGATCCCTAAGGTTTCCTGCCTCTCAGTAGCCAGTCATCTTTAACTTGAGTGCAGGAATGGGCCATCACTCTCCCTGCAGGTGTTTGTTCTTGTTGTGGGAGGGCTCACCAGTGGATCCCCTGTCCTTAGGTGTCTCCAGCCTGTCGTGTCATTAGGAGATATCACCTTTGCTAACATTATGATGCATGGAATGTATTCTGCTGAAGTTTTGGGGAAAAATTTTCATCATTACCTATGTGACTTATCTTTGGTCTGACAGGACACCCACAAACCCCTGTCAACCCCCACACATTGTAACAGTCCTGTGGATCTTTCCTGATGTGCTCATTCACTTCATGGAACTGTTATTCTTTTCTTATCAACCTGAGCTAATTTCTTAGTATCCTTCACTTTCCATCTAATTGATTAGAGATCTTAAAGGAGGGGAAGAGCTATTTCTTGGGAATGTTCAGAAAATGAGTCTTGACCTCCATACATGATGAAGTATTAAATTAGAATTAATGAGAGTCTAACTAATCAGAGAGATCTCTGGATTGGAAGAAGGAGGTGCTAAAGAGATTCCCCTGTGTCTAGAAAAGCCAGCTGGTCTTTTGGTGAACTGGGGAAGAGACAGTTATGAGATAAGTGATGGCAGTTGGCAGTGACCCTAATGGTCCACGGTCCGTTCTCTGGACATTCTATTGCATCCTGGAGAGTCATTGACCTCTTTTGTGAAATCATCAGTGTTGTGTCCTTGAGACACTCATTATGTGTGTATAGGGTTCACCAGAAGACACACAGCAAGATTGGGCACACTGGTTGACAGAGAGATCTGACTTTTGAAGGAGGAGGTTGGGACTTGGGTTGAACCTTACAGAAATGGGGTTCAGAGGCTGGGATCTTTGGAAGAGATGGTTCTATACTGCTTCTCTGGGTTCCGAAAGTGCAGACCCATACTCAAGGATTGCTGATGGTTAGTTTGGTAGAGAGCCAAGAGTTGTCAAGGATACAACTGCTGTTCTGGGAGTTCCTTAATTTTATTTTGAGTGGCAAAGAAGGCCAGCAGGAGGCACAGACTAATGAGGTATGAGAGTAGAGTGTTGCTACAATTCATCTTCAGTGGATTCTTTAGTTTCTGTGGGCATCTCATGTGAAACTCCAATCTATGTATCAGGGTCTCAGACATTCAGTTACAGTTATTTCCTGGCCACTGGTGAAAAGGGATGGATGGTGCTAAGCACTAGAGACTCCAGGAATTTTCTGCATCACATCAGATAGGAGTTGATACTTCCAAAGCAGCATGGCTAGGTGACATATGCCTTCCAGGGCCAATGGGGCTGCAGGGGGGCTGATGCACACAGCTAGCCACAGTGAATGGAGACAGAGGCATGACTTATGGGACCCCAGCTTAAGGATAGGTGTCCTGCTCTTTGGAGTCTTCATGGAGTTCCATGCATTCACTCTTCCTCGGGCCTCTTCTTGAACTCGACATGATCTCTCCTGGACCTGTGCCATACAACTATACAAGTTTACTTATGTTTATCTACCTGCAGGGAGTACCGGAAAGACAGCAAGCCCAACCTCTGTCACTGAGCAGGAGCAGCAGATGAACAAGGTGGATACACTGACTCTTCAGCTTCAGATGATGACCCAAGAAAGGAATGAACTTCGTGGAATCCTGGCTAATTCTACCAACAAGGACTTGAACAACAGGTAGTCATTTTGTTCAGTTCCTTAGTGACTGTCTTGACCCTACTGAGTCAAACCCAGCATTCCTCAGGTCACTGGAGACTACACCTCCAGGGTGCCCTCCTGCCCAAACGAATTGTCCTGAGGGCATCTGAGAGGCATAGCTGAAACCTGGGTAGGAGTGACATCAGGACACAGGATTCCTCCAAATGAAAATCAGAGCCTGTGTTCTGGATCAGTCTGGGGATAGAGTACTTGGGTGCTGGTTGCTTCTGGTAGCAGCTGCAGAGCCTGGGCCTGGTCCAGCATGGTCCATCTCAGTGTGTGACTTGAAGTCTGAACTTCATCACTGCTCCTCTCTGATCTTGTTTCTTATATTCTGAGACAATTCCACTTCCCTACATTTATTTGGCATCCTCCGTGTGTGTGTGTCTGTGTGTGTGTGTATCCTGGCAGTTGGGGGTCTGTGGCAGGGCTTGTGGTTCTTTCTGTGTCCAGGTGTTTCAGTTTCTAGGTGATGCCAGATACTAAGGTCAGGGAACTCCACTCCGAGCAGCAGTGCTCCTGGCCTGTGTGCTCACCTTGGCAGCCCATTGGAACCCACTGGAGACTTATAAATCTATCCTTAAGTTGGTTCTCCTCCCCGGAAATACTGATTTTGTGCTTCAGACACCCATGTAGCAATAGGAACCTGGGATCATAAATCCCCGTTCTGAAGACAGGAACAACATTTTCATAGATTTCTGGTGGGACCAGACTTGTGACACAGGCTCCTGAGGACTTAACTATTCTATTCCTCCAGGCCCAGTGATAGAACTCTCTTTGCACCCCTGACTGCTGGTCTGGGGCCAGGTCAGCAAGTTTAACAAGCACCAGGTTATCCTAGTTGATAGATATCAGAATGTGACATTGACTGTGCTGGGGTAGTTTAGGGCACAGCCTGAATTCATAGGATCATTAAGTCCAGTGTTCACGGGGTTCTTTGCTCCTGGGCCATTCCCTACCACAGGCTGAATTTTGAGTTGGAGATGGTGAATATGGAGCATAAGAAAGTGATGTTGGACCTGCAGAAATTCCCCAAGGAGATTAGAGAGGCCTTGTATAAGTGCATGGAGTTTACTGAGGAAACTGTCTCCTACAGGTGAGTGGGTGACTTTACTGGGATTCCCCATTTATTGGGAGTGACTGCTTTTGCCATGTTTTTGTCTTTGAACCAAAATGAGGACTTTCCTTTTGGCCTGCCTCCCTATAAAAAGCAACCTGTCTTATGCTCTTGACTTGGGCCTCTTGGACCAGTTTTGCTAAGCGTGAAGTATCTGTGAGCCCATCCCAGCATTGCCCTGCCAGCCTCAGGAGCCTCTAGATAGAAAATCTATTTGCACCATGATGAGGGTGTCAGGCATCTGTGGGTCTCTGGGGCTCTGATAGGGGTTTACAGGGGTGATCCCATTCTACCCATAGATAGAATATATTTCAACTGGGTCTTCTGTCCTCCCTCACAGAATGTTTGCCTTCTACCTCTCAACCTGCTGTTCCTTTCCCAATACCATGGACAGTTAAGTACATGTAGTAGGAGGCAAACCCTGCTCTCAGAAGTACATGGATGCCTTTTATTGTAACAGTTTTCAGAAGTAGTCTGAGTCTTTCTGTAATTTGGCCCTTCACTGACATTGGACAGCCACTAGGTTATGCTGGCATGGTTACTGTGGGCTCTAGTCTAGGGCTGTCTGGGGACATGGGACCTTGCATGGGTGATGTGGGAGTGGTAGATGGAGGCTGGATAGGGCTCATTATATTTTTGTGATGGTTCAGCATCCTCCAAAGCCAGCTCCTGAGTGAGCAAACTCAGCTGAAGGAAAAAGTGAGCATGTTGAGAGAGGAGAACTGAAAGCTACGGAGGGAGCAGATTTCGATGCAAGAGTCCTGTGAGAAGGTGAAGAATCTCTGTGAAGAAGTCGATGAGAAGATCTATGAGCTATGTGCCGAGGAGAAGCAGGTAAGCTGAAGCAGCGTGGGCAGGCTGTCCACCATCTGTAATAACACACACACATGCACACTCACACACCTATACACACACACACCTACACACACACACACACACTCACACACCTACACACACACACTCACACACCTACACACACACACACACACTCACACACCTACACACACACACACTCACACACCTACACACACACACCTACACACACACACACCCACACACACACACACACCTACACACACACACACACACACACACGCATGCACGCACACACACGATCATCCACCCACTTTTCCAGTAGCTCACCAACATCCCATCCTATTGTTGATTTCTGTGATCATTGTAAGACTTTCTGGGGAGTTAGCATCTTGTGATATCAATGGCTTGAAACAGCTTTGAAGGAGGAGATCCCCATGTAAATGTCAAAGCAGTGGTTCTCGCCTACATTTTTATCTTCTCTCATGTTTCATCTCAACATCAGTTCAACCTTCTTTCCTCCTCCCAGTCCTTCACCCCCTGCTCCCTGGACCCCAAGTCCAGTCCTCCTTAATTTCCCTTCAGAAAATAGCAGGTCTCCCATGGTTATTTATGTAATTATTAAAATAACATTAAACCCTGGGCTTAGCACATGTTTGTTATTTTGTCTTTTTTTTTTCAAAGCTGAGGACCCAACCCAGCTACATCCCCAATCCCATGTTTGTTAAGCATTCTAACAATGAGATATATCACCAGAACCTTTTAAAATCTAGAGATATGATCACACTAAGTTGCACAGATTAGCTTTGAACTTTCAGTGTAGTTCAGTCTAGACTTTAATGTTCTGTCGTTCTGTCTCAGTCTCTGAGTAGCTAGGAATAAGGGTCTGCATCACAAGCTCAAACTTAGTCTAAATATTTAAATTAAAATTGAAGGTTAAACCAAATGTCAAAGGTTGGTGGATTACATGCGTGTGTTTTTAAGACATAGGTGATAAAATTATAGTCATCTCAAAAGCATCAGTGAAAATATAATTTAAGATGCTTTATCTTTAGTAGACAGGTAGTTTTCAGACAAATAACATAAAGGTAGCTTTCATTCATTTAACCATTCAAGAGTCTATGTTGGGAGTCACATAAATGCCAGGAAGTAAACAGATAAGATGTCTGTCCTGAAGGAACTGATGAAGTTGTTACCTTTAATCCATCTCTTACACTATAGCTGGTTTCTGCTCAGTGCAGCCCCTCCCCAGCTCACATTGTGTTTGAGACCTCCAATAGCAGAGGATTTTCCTGCAGGAAGCAGAATCCAACACCTCATATTGATCTGTCCATAAAATTCAGTCTCCACAAAAAAGGCATTTGTATCTCCTTCCCACTAGCCATGGCCTATGAATCCCAGAAATAAGTGAAAAATATTATATGCCATCGAATCATATGGATTCTTGCTCCTTGTTAATATTTTAGAGGAAGAAAATTTTAAGCTCTCCCTTGGGTAGAGACTACATAGTTAATAACTCTATTTTAAAGTGTTGTAACTCTTCAACAATTCACATTTTTTATTGAGTGAACATTTCATTTCTTTTTTATTGAAAATAGATTTTTCTCACATACAATAGATCCCAACCATAGTTTTCTCTACCTCCATTTCTCTCAGCTCCCATAAACCTCCCTTTTCCCAGATCTGCTACTCTTTGGTTTCTTTTCATAGAAGAACAGATAAACATGACAAAACAAGAAAAAGGCCCTCATACAGAGGCTGGAAAAAGCTTTCCAATAGGAGGAAAGGCATCCCAAGAGTAGGCAAAAGAGTCAGAGCCACACCCACCCACTCCCACTATTAAGAGTCCCACCGAAATACCAACATCTATGCAGAGAACGTGGTGCAGACCCATGCAGGCCCCATGCTTGCTGCATCACTCTGTGAGCCTATGTGAGCCCTGTTTACTTGAGTCAGCTGGTCATGTTCTAGTGTCCTCCACCCCATCATTCCCTCTGACTCCTAAAATCTTCCCTCCCCATTTCTTCTGAAAGGTTTCCTGAGCTCCTATGGGTGGGACTGATAGAAAGTTCCAATTTAAACACTCACTTCCACACGGTGTTTGTCTGTGGGTCTGTGCACCCATCTGCTGCTAGAGGAAACCTCTCTGATGACAACCAGCAAGGCACCAATCTATGAGTACAGCAGAACATTATTGGGAATATTGGGAATTGTTTCATTGATATTTTTAGTTATGTTTGGTTCTACCCTATGTCTCTGGGCTATTTGGTCTCCAGTGTCTAGCCATCCAGGAACTATAGGGTATGGACTGCCTCACCTTGCATGGGCCTCAAGTTAAGCCAGACATTGTATGGCCACTTTCTCAAGTTCTGCACCAACAATGCACCAGCATAACTTGCAGGGAGGACAGACTGTAGGTCGAGGTTTTTGTGGCTGAGTTGATGTCATGTTTCTCTCTGTGTAACTTGCAGAGTACCTTCTCATGCCAAAGAGACTAGAGCATATGGGTGAAGGCTCCAGTACAGCTTGACCTCTCTAGGTTCAATGAGCTGTGTATATGTTGTCCACAACAAAGGGACCCCACTGTAAGTGCTCAGCCCTAGCAGAACTGTATAGGGATCTCCACAGAATCCCCTTCAACCAAATATTCAACTGAATGCAATCCAGTCTCAGCACTGGAAGCCTTGCTTGGCTACAGAAGATGGTCAGTTCAGTCTCTGTATGCTCCATTACTAGGAGTCCTCACTAGGATCCCCCACAAAATTACAGGAAGTTTTATCTATACTAGCTTTCTATAGCAGCCTCTGGGAGCCCCCCATCTCCAACTGTCTCTCCCCACGCACTCTCCTTCCATCCCTCCCCCAACACACATGATCCCTTTCAATTCCCTCCCACCCAACCAAAGTTCACTGGCAAAATCTAATCTATTTTCTCTTCCCAGGGAAATTCTTGTGTTCCCTCTAGTGACCTTCTCTTTACCTAACTTCTCTGGGTTGTGGAAAGTGGCATGATTATCATTTACTTAACAAGTGATGCCCACTTATAAGTGAATACATATAATATGTGTTTTTCAGGATCTCAGTTATCTCTGTCAGCATGATTTTTTTCTAGCTCCACCCATTTGCTTACAATAGCAATTGGATGTCACTTTTCAAACAGCCAAGTAACATTCCTTTATGTAAATGTACGGCCTGTTCTTTATCCATTCTTCCATTGAGGGACATCAAGGTTGTTTCCAGTTACTGGTTACTATGAATAACGCCACAGTGAAGATATTTGAGCAAGTGTTCTTGTGGTAGGAGAGAGCATCCTTTGAATATATGTCCAAGAATGGTGTAAGTAGGTCTTGTGGTAAATCAGTTCCCAGTTTTCTGAGGAACCACCATATTGATGCCATAGAGGCTGGACAAGTTGGACTCCCATCAGAAACGGAGGAGTGCTCCCTTTGCTACAAATCCACACCACCATGAGCTGTCATTCGCGCCATTGACCTTAGCCATTCTTACAGGTGTAAGATGGAATCTCAAAGGAGTTTTTGGTTCAAATTCCCCTGATGGATAAGAATATAGAACATTTCTTAAAGTGTTTCTCGGCTATTTGTGATTCTTCTTTTAAGAATCTTCTGTTTATATCTGTACCACATTTCTTAATTGGATGATTTGGTTTGTTGATGTCTAGTCTGTTGAATGGTTTATATATTTTGGATATTAGCCCTCTGTCAGATGTGGGTTGATGAAAATCTTTTTCCATTCTGCAGGCCTCTATTTTCTCCTACTCATGGTGTCCTTTGCTTTACAGAAGCTCTTTAGTTCCCTGAGGTACTTTATTAATTGTTGATCTTAGTGCCTGCACTGCCAGTGTTCTCTTCAAAAGTCCTCTCCTTTGCCGGTGTGTTCAGGCTATTCCCTATATTCTCTCCTATAAGGTTCAATGTGTCTGGTTTTGTAGTAGTTGTTGTTGTTTTTCATATTCTTTTATTTTTTTCTTTCAAAAAAATTTACATTTCCTCCCCTTCCCCTAGCCCCCGCCCGCTCCCCCCTCCCACCTGCCTCCCCCTGCTTCCTTAAAAAAGGGCATGGTGCCCTGCCCTGTTGGAAGTCCAAGGCCCTCCCCCCTCCATCCCGGCCTAGGAAGGTGTGCATCCAAATAGACTAGGTTCCCAAAAAGATAATACGTGCAGAAGAGATAGGTCCTAGTGTCATTGTTGATGGCTTCTCAGTCTGCCCCCTTTGGCAGCCACATTTAGAGAGTCCAGTTTGATCATATGCTCATTCAGTCCCCGTCCAGCTGGATTTGGTAGCTCCCATTAGATCAGGCACACTGTCTCAGTGGGTGGACCAGCCCCTGATGGTCCTAACTTCCTTGCTCATCTTCTCCCACCTTCTGCTCTTCGACTGGACCTTGGGAGCTCAGTCCATTGCTCTGATGTGAATGTGGGTCTCTATTTCTATCTCCATCCATCAGATGAAATTTCTATGGTGATGATCAAGATATTCATCAATGTGACTATGGGACAAGGCTAGTTCAGGCACCCTCTCCTCTGCTGCCCAAGTACCTAGCTGGGGACATCCCCGTGAACACCTGGGATCCCCTCTAGAGCCAAGTATCTTGCCAATCCTAAAATGGTTCCCTTAATATAGATATCTTATTCCCTTCTCCAATATCCACTTTTCCTCCATCTTCACCCTCCCACTCCCCCAAGTTCTCCCCCC